>OZ020516.1:14249568-14348758 GCA_963971425.1 Bryoerythrophyllum caledonicum
CATAATTAACAAAAATTGACTCATTGATTTTCTCCCTCACGCTACATTCTCAATGACAACCCAATACTTTGTGAAAAATTTCCATATTCGGATAAGTATCATGTATTGTACTCAAATGAGTATCGATTTTAGGTAGCATGAATTTTACCCGCCTTTTTGGAGTGCTATTTTGGTTTGATATCATAATTAAAGTTGAGAAAAGAAGTCAAAACTCATTGACATTAAAAGCTCATGTTTGTGTGTTTTCAAAAATGAGATAGTGAGTTAGTTTTTTTAAATTCTTTTTATGAATTTTTATAGAAGGTTTCTGAGCTTCATTTACGTCAGCGGAAGTACGCAGTGGCTGACGCTAGTTATGGAAATTGCAAAGAGTACACTCATGGGGTTGTCCCTCTTTTTCTTGAGATTATTTGTACTGGATTTGAAGTTAGTTTCACGAGTCAAATCCCGCATCACCTAAATTTCAAAGAAAATCACAAAAGGAGTTCATCAATTCTAGCCATAAATTCCTTGCAGGACCATGAGTATCATTTGCTCACCCCTTCAATAGCAAACCTGTACCTTTTTCCGTTTTTTCCTTCTTGTTTATCATTTTTTTTAAGGAAAAGGCCAAAATTTCATGTTCATGATGTTGAAAATATAATTCTTCCCAAATTTTCAAACCAGGTCCTCTTTTTTCATGTTTCACCACGTACTTGACTGACATTCATGTCATTTGGTTTCCATACATTTCTATAGTTGCTCAAAATGGTCATTTTCATGGAAACGTGTACAGTAAAAAATTGATCTTTAGTGTAGTCACACTATATAGTTATATTGCTACATGTTTCTACTCTTGATGAATATTTTTACCAACAATGTTGACAACCATCACCCTCTCTGAGTAGCATAGATAGTGGTGCTCTCAGTAAAAATCTTCATCAAAAGTAAAAAAATTATAGCTCTTTCAAATGAAATAGTACCACTAGGCTAAATTTTAGTACAGTAGTGGTTGTCTCTAAACACACTTGCGTCTAAATCCTTAGTTCTAATCCAGTTACCTTTTACTTGATTGAAGAACCAAACATTACCGAAAGGGTGGCAATCAAGGTTTTTTTTTTTGTTTCACGGTTTTAGCAAAGTGGCAACACAAATTTTTGGAGACCACACATGTGGCAACACAAAGTTTCTCCTGAAACCATACAAAACCAAATTTTCTCCATAAATATCTTTTTTGGAGAATTCATCTTCATAAACATAGATTTGTACATCCTTTTTGGCGACACGATGGAGTCCTTGCTGTTCACTAGTAGCAATATGGCGATATGTAAACGGCCATCTATGTAATTTTGGCAATTTAAAATCATAAATTTCCCACTTTTTTGGGAACATTCTTTTTTTCGGGGGGAAAATCGCCACTTGGCTCCAAATCGCCAAAAAAGAAAAGCCTTGGTGGCAAGTGATTGATGGATGATATGAGTACAAGAATGGACTACTCTACTAACAATTATTACAGAAATTACATCAATAACTCACAATAAACTGTTGTTTTCAAATTAGAAAATGGATATGACTTGGGTACTTTTTGATTTGTGAAATTTTGAACTTGTAAAATACCGTGAGTTTTTATTATGATGATGTACATTGTACCATGAGTCAAGAGAAGGCTTTGTGAAGGGCAAGTTCTCAAATCATTTCAGAGGGCACCATAAATGCACTCTGCAACACATAACTTGCTCCTTCATGAATATAATGTCGCAACTAATTTCTCTCTTTGTCAAAGTACAATTACAATTCATGCCTATCACGTACTTGAGAGTTTCTCACCATGTATGATGGAAGGTGGCTCACTCATGGTGCATGATGTTGCCACCGTAATTATTTTGGGAAATTGAAATTTGCTCTCAAATACGCAAAGTGGATTGAAAATTAAAGTACTCATTTAGGTTTGTTCTTGAAAAACCCAAAGTGATTTGATGATTATGCTTAGATTAGATTAGCTTAGATTTATTTTTTTTGGTTGTGGAAAAAAACTTAGATGTACCACAGTTGTTATGATGGTGAATGATTTCTGATTTTATATTTTATATTTATGAATTTAATATTTTGTATGGTGTTTTAAAAAGGTGTACAAATTTGGGTTAATTTTGTGAATTTTTAATTCACTTGGTAGAAGTATTCAAAATGCAATAGTAGCCAACATTTGAAATTATCATCTATGATATCATATTGTTAATATGTATTCTTTTTGCAGATAGGCACAATATGATAGATTTCCCTATTCTAAAAATCAAATTTAGAACATTATTATTTTTAAAATGTATTTCAAATAAAATGTATTATTATTATAATGATTTGGATAAACCCAAACAAATAATAAATTCACTTTTTGGAAAGGTTATTGACCCTTAAAGGACTTAAATTTGTCTCTAAAGTAGCCTTTGAAGTTTTGGACATATTCTTTGGGTGTAGGTTATTTTTTCAATTTTTTTTTTAAACTTCTAAATTTAGTGTAAATGTAGCACATTAGTAGCTTCATAGAAGAGTAATTGTTTTTGACATCAGACCTCCAGAAAAAAGGTTATGTTATTGTAAGTGGAATTATTGGAATAATTCCACTTACAATAACATAACCTTTGTAGCAAATGTTTGCAGCTCCAAACATTTGCTACACCCTTTCATTCAAATTGAGTTTTTGTTATGCATGGATTATATCATTTTCTTTATGTCTGTAAAAATTTACAATCTAGAATGCAAATCAAACCTTATTAGTGCGGTAAACAATGCACAATGTTTATCTTTTTCACAAAACATCAAATATTTTTTTAAAAAAAATTACTCTTCATCAGACCCTAGGATCAAAGTTGTTTTTTGTTTTTTGTTTTTTGTTGCTTTTTCCACTCTTTGCACTAAAACGGACAACTTAGAGCATTTTTGTGACCAATAGTCAAGGAACTTTTGGGGTTCAAAATTTGTCATCTTCACTTCAAACAATCATCTTCTTGGCCAATACATGTGGTCAAATCTTATTGATTGAACATCATCCATTCTTATAGAAGTTTGTAACAATATCCTGTAGCCACTAGTAGAAATACGGTCTTAAAAACGATAAAAGTAAGCAAAGTTATCTTAGAGTGGAAAATTTTGCAACCTGATTGTAATATTTGACTTATATGGAGCATTTGTCATTTGAAAATTGACGAGTCACTGTTATTTTGAACATCCAAATCCATGAAAATTAGTCATTAAGGATAATTTGAATTTGTGGCAAATCTACTTCAACATAAACATCATGCATGTAGTTATTTTATTCTACTTTGATGTTGAAATGTATAAATTTCATGTATTAGAATGTAAAAATATGATAATATATAGTGTTGAAAATAAATTGAGTGCAACAGCTGTGATTTTAGAATGTGTAGATTTTGACTTGAAATCTACTAAATACCAAAATTTACAAAGTATAAGATCAATGATTTTGAAAAGGGAAAAGATTAAAGAATTTGGAATACTAAATGTTTAATACTATAAGAGTAAGTATTTCACAAAGGATCAAGACGCTAAAAATGTGCTAAAATTTATCTATCTTGAAGCAGTTGCCTCATCAACATGGTTATATTTTGCTGAATTTACACAAATCCACCTTAACCCCTAAATGAAAAAAGTTCCAAGGTGGGCTTTAGTAGATCTTGGGCACGTTTCCATGGTTGCAATTTATATTGGCAATTCTTGAAATTTTGTATAGAGATGCAATATGACAAGATGTACGTGCAAGTATAAATTTTATTCTCATCAGACTTATAAAAAAGAAGTAATGCCATCTTAAAGAAAAAATTGTCAAGTGCCGGCACGACGGGCGAGACCAATTTTTTTTGCTAGGACACTCTAGTAAATTTGAGAATTTCAATACTAGCAAGTAATATTATTTCCTTTCATATTGTAAAAAAAAAAATCTTTAGTGTGAAAATGCATTTTATCCCAAGTCAAAGATTTTCTCACATTGCCACACATTGTTGAGCAAGGAACCAAAAACACTTCTCCTTTTCCACATAAAATTTTGCAATCTTCATATTTTTCACTTTTAATTTTTAATTTTACAAGGAGTGGTGTATACCTTCTTATTGACCGTTTGGATTATCATTCTCAAACATATTTTGTTCCCCCAAAAGTATAACTTGAATTGCAAATTTTTGAACCTCCACTCCTTGCACAATTTTTTTTTATACTACACCCCTTTTCTACCTCTAAAAATTGGTGTACAAGGAGTTAATATTATGATCAACTTGGTGATCTTAAATTTAGACCTTGTGTAGTGCAAACATTTGACACCAAGTGAAGTCAAAGTTTGTTGATCCACTTCGCACAGGGATGATAATGGACCATTTTTTCTACTTCAAACACTATAATCTTTCAATCCGTGTGGTCAAAGTTGATGAAGTTTTTGGGGTATGTTATTTATTAACCCCTAAAGGACCACAACTACTTTCGCTCTAAAACCAGTCCAAAACTGCCACTGCCAAAAAGAGACATGAAAATCACATTTTAAAGTGAATTTCGGATTTTCAACCGTAAGATATTAAAATAGACTTCTATATTAACATGCCGTAAAATTTTGGTTGCAATCCACCGCACGACATTGATAGATTTTAGTGTTTAAAGTCAAAACAATGGTTCATTTTCTTCCTTGCGTTGAGTAGATCAGCAAACTTTGACTTCACTTTGTATCAAATTTTTGCATTGTACAAGGTCTAAATCTTTTACCATTGTCTTAAGCATGATGTTATTTCCCTACACACCAATTTTTAGAGGTAAAAAAGGGGTGTCGCATATTCAAAACAAGTGTGCAAGGAGTGGAGGTTCAAAAATTGCCATTTCACGTTTTATTTTTTTGTGAACTACGTATGTATTCAAATGATAATCCAAATGGTCAATAAGAAGGTTTTCACCACATATTGTTGTTGAAAAAATAAAAAGTGAAAAATATGAAGATCTCTAGGTTTTATGTAGAAAAGATTAATTTTTTCCCTTCGTTGCCCGACAATGTGTGAAAATGTTTGATTTGGAATAAAATGCCTTTTTACACTAAAGACAAGAATTTTTTTTGAAAATTTCCAAAGAAGGAAATATTCTTTATATGTGTGAAAAATCTCAATGTTGATAGAAACTTTTGTCAAAATTTTTGGAGGTGCCCGGTGTCCCCACTTTTGGCTTTAAGTGGTACTAACTTTCAAACCACAAATCCAGAAATAAAAATAAAAATACCTCCACAAAGCTCTTATCAGAGGCAATCTAGAATAAAAATTTCAGAGATTTTTTTTTTTTTTCGAATTTTAGGAACCTTCACAAAATCAGAAATCCTCCTGAAGGAGATTTGGTCCTTTAGGGGTTAAGTGTTAAATGAGATCCTATGGTCAAAACTAGAAATAGGATTTTTTTTGTTTCCTTCTATACTCATTGCACTAGAATTAACGGTTTTGAAGTGTTTTGGTGTGAAAGTGTCAAGGAAATTTAGAGGTTAATTACGTGTGTATTTGTTTTATATGAACACATGCATCAAAGTCACTAAAGAAATTTATATAATTCATAAAACTTTAGTTGATATATTTTAATTTTTTAACAACCAAGTTAAATAACAAACTAAGTTGAAGATGCCAATAAGAATTTCACATTGGAGTTTGGTTGCTTGACAATTGTGTTCATTTAGTGTTTTTTCTATCAATTCGTCTGTTGCTGTTGCAAATGTCTCCTCATCTCTGCGGCAAACTTCATCCAGAGCTCCCGCTTCGGACTCTCAGACAACGGCACATGTTGTGTCGCAGACCTCCGCTTCGAACTCTCAGACAATTGCACATGGTGCGTCCCACACCTCATTCAAAGCTCCCGCTTCGGACTCTCAGACAACGGCACATGTTGTGTCGCGGATCTCCGCTTTGGACTCTCAGACAACGACACATGGTGCGTCCCACACCTCATCCAGAGCTCCCGCTTCGGACTCTCAGACAATGGCACATGTTGTGTCGTGGATCTCCGCTTTGGACTCTCAGACAACGGCACATGGTGCGTCCCACACCTCATCCAGAGCTCCCGCTTCGGACTCTCAGACAATGGCACATGTTGTGTCGCGGATCTCCGCTTCAGACTCTCAGACGACGGCACATGCTGCACCTGCCTAAACCCTTTAGAAAATGCACGGTGCAGCCAAGTGAATGTTGACCGCGCCGGGTTGTATCTCGAGTGCATTCCGTTGTCCAAGTTGGTGTTAAAGGGCGAGTATTTCCTCACAATTCGACTCGTCTCAAGTGGCATCTCTACAGACTCCAAAACCTTCATCACCTTGTCGCAAAAGCCGTACTCAAATTCCTCTCCGCACACAAAGCTCAACAAACTTTAAAACCTCCTCCAACTCGTTCCAAAAACAAAACTTAGACACTAACAAAAAGAGCAATGGAATTTAAATATAGTGAAAAATGAGAGTAATGAGGAAGTGCTAGGAAAATGATTACTTATATGTTTGCCTAGATGTATTGGTTTTACTTTGCTTTTACTGTATTCTACTTGACTCTCAAGTAAACTTGACATGACATGAATTTACTATATATACGTTCAAAAATGTAACTAGATTTTTGTAATAGTAAAGTAAAAGGTAAAATAAAAGAGTCTCTGATTGACTCGAGGTGCGAGCTCGAAGTACCAAGACGAGGTCCCAATCCGAGGTGCTATCCGGGGGACAATCGAGGTCTCGAAATGAGAATGTGTCCGGAGACGTTGAAAGCCAACGACCAAAGGGGATGATACCCGCGATCACCCCAGTATCACAAAAGTATCACCCGAGTACCGCCATGACATCATCCCGGTATCACGGTACAGATATCAATCCATCGAACTGCCACAGACTCCATCGACTCGTGCTCTTCTTCGCTCCCCTCGCCGCACCCGCGACGCCATTCGATCGCCCGCCGCAGCGCGACCTCGACCGATCGCCTCTTCTCGCCATCGCCAATCGCTCCACCTCGCGCTCACCTCCCGAATGGTACAAATCGCACCTCATTCCGTCAAGTATCGCCGCTCCTCTGCCCATTCTTCCCTCGCTGGCCGCGCATCTTCTTGCGGCCGCGCGAGGGAAGAGTGCAGGCCTCGCTCGGTAGGTTTTCTAGAACAGTCCTTCAAATTCTACGCGAGGCGGGAGGGAGCGCCGCGGCCGTTGACGGCATCGGTTTTTTTTCTCTGTAACTCCCTCCTCATTGCCGAGGAGCGGCAATTAGGGCTTCTGATGTGGATTTTCGACCATTGCAGGTGCTATTGTTTGTTTTTTTGGTAGTCGTGGATGTTAAGAGGGGTACTTGGCCTCCAGAATGGTTGGTTGATGGTTGACGGAGATTGGCTATTAGCTCTTCTTGCATTAGGTTTTCTAGAAGCGGTGTGTGAGGGAGAGGCGGAAGGGAATGCTGTGGCTGTTGATGACAATGAATCAGTTTTTTTTGTAACTCCCTTTGCTGGAGGAGGTGATAATTAGGGCATCTGATGTGGAGGAGACGAGGATTTGCGAGCACTGTAGGTTTCTTGATAGTTGTGGATGTTGGAATGGGTACAATGGATGGTTGATGGTCCTCCTTAGGTTCGCGGAGATTAGCTATTAGCTCTTCATGAATAATTAGGTTTACTAGAACACCTTGTTCGGGGTGTGAGGGAGAGGAGAAAGGGAATGCGGTAGCTGTTGATGGCTTTTTGCAACTCCCTCTGCTTCGGTTTTGCTGGCGGAGTGACAATTAGGGCTTCTGATGTGGAGGAAATGAGGATTGAATCCAAGTAGCGCAGGTGTTTTTTCCTTTGTGGTTTTAGTATTATCATAGTTGTGGATGTTAGAAGGGGTATTTGGCCTCCAGATATGGCCCGCCTTAGTTTCGCGGAGAGTGGCTATTAGCTCTTTATTCATAATCAGGTTTTCTAGAGCACGCCTTGTTCTGCGTGTGAAGGGAATGCTATGGCCGTTGATGGCCTTGAATCAACTTGTTTTTTGGAAGTTTTCCAGGTGTAGCAATTAGGGCTACTGATGTGGAAGGGATGAGAGGGATTAGTTGTTTAGGTGCTATTTTCTTGTGAATTTGGTAGTTGGAGATGTTAAGAGGGGTACTTGTTTATTGGTATTACTTGCGTATGAATGAGTGCGAGAGAAGTTTGAGAGAGAGAGTTTAGGTTTCTGAGATGGATTTTATGTTGTTCAAGATGGTGGGGTTGCTTTGATGCTTTGGTTATGGAAGAGATGAGTTGCTTTGACGTTCTTCTGGATTTGTGGTGGTTTTCAGGAGGAGAATCGGTGGATTTGCTGCTGCTTCCTTTTAGGGCTTGGAGGTTATTGACAAGGATTGGCGTGAGCAGTAAGAGCTGTAATTGGGCGGGTGCAGTGTGCGAGTTCTGTATTGTCAGGCTCGGGGCTGATGAACACTAGTTCAGCACCTTGAGGCTTGTCACCATCTTTTAGGGTCGATGACATACGGTTTCTCGATCCATGGCAGAAGATGTCGCTCGTGGTTGTGACGGATGATTTGCGGAAACTTGTACTTTCACAGGGTTTTCTGCAATCCGTAGCCTGGACGCGCTTACGGACTATGAACTTGGTTTCCGGGGAAGGAGGTTCTGGTCCGGCTTGTTTTGATGGTCCCCTGTGTGGATCTGTCAAACTGCTGCTACAGTGTGTTTTGGAAGCCAATGGTTAAGGCTGGAAGGTGCGAATATTCTGAAACACCGTAGACTTATGGTCTGCATACCAATCCTGGGGTATTCATCCTTCCACATCAACACATTACTACTCTCGTGGAGAGATCATGTTGAAATCTAATCGGTCAAGTCACCTGGCGCCGCTGATTACAAGGCTTCAAGCATGGGGGTACGACAACAACGCGGTGAAGCCGGTTGCCAAAGTCGTGGAGAAGTTGGATTCGGCAACTCTTTCGCTCATAGAAAGGTTGGTGCACGATCTCACTCAGCTGAACGAATGCTCTCATGACTTGCGGAGTCAAGTCAACGTTCTCACCGGCGAATTGGACAATGAGAAGCAGTTGCTGGATCGATTGAGAGGCGAAAATCAACGTCTTCTCCGCGAAAATTCCGAGCTCCGCGCTCAAGTGCGTAAGACACACATCCTTCACTACATGTACAGGATAAACCTAGAGCTTCTCTCTCTTTTTGATCTTTTTCTGGAGTTGAGAAGTACATCATAGTTCGCGTGTTTGGATATGGGTGCCCCAGTTACCGTAATCAGAACGAGGTTGAGAGACTTAGCATAGCTTTTTTCACAGCAGTCTGAAGCGCTCACCGCCATTCATGTTTCCATGGAGGAATACTTGTGTTATTAATTTGGGATCTTCTGTACTTTACTTACAAAATTGCGGTTGTGATGTGTACGTTATGCTAGGTGGAGAAGAGGGGTGTGCCAGGAGTGAGTGCAGATGGTCAAACGATACTTGGCGAGGAGCAGGTCCAACAATGGAGAACTCAGAGCATGCACCAGCTTCAGGAGCTAGAAATTATGAACCAAGCGCTGCGATCAACTCTCAATCTTCAAACAGCTGCTCCTCCAACTGGTATGTCCTGAATCTTTTCTAACTCAAATGTTCAGAGGTGATTGACGAAAGAGGAAGTACAAATTTGCTGATGATCGCATTTAAAATCTATGCTGCAGTGGAGCAGCAGGCTGCAGGACAGATGACCATTTCCAAGCCGCTTGGTATAATACTTCTCCTTGTGATACAGCATAATTTCCTGGGTTAGAGTTTTGATCTGTCCTAGTGTCTAAATCTCTGATCCCTGCCAAGTCAACACGAAACCATTGCAGTAACTTGTTTAGGTGCATTGTGTGGTGTCAAGTTTAGGACTTTTGATAAAGGAACATACAGAAAGTTAACGCTAAATCAGATGAAACTTATTCCGGCCCCTAATTATTCGCAATTTGTTTCTTGAAGAACCACCAACGGAGCCTGTCTCACCTCCTGCTCCTAAGACAAAATTTACACCTGTTGGAAATCAGAAGAAGCTGGAGCTAATTCGGTAAAAGTCCTAATTTCATATTTGCTGCAGAAAATGATTATGTTGGGCTGCTTCTGACATATTTTAACAATTTTCAACTTTTGCAATTAAGGTAGTATATTGTGGCAGGAGAATTAATTCTCTATCTGATTATCATTCTTTGACAGAGTGGCAGAGACTCGCTGTAAGAAGGTCGAAGAAGAGTTGCAGAGATTGAAAGAAGTACACGCAGCACTCCAAGACGAACTCGCATCTACGCAGGTGCAATATCTGGGCTGTCTGCTTAGCATATATTTTGTGTTCTTTGAAATGTTCAAGGTTACCTGTACTTAGGCTTCTACTGTCTTGGAATGTATGCAGCTTCAAATCTCATTGAAAGACAAAGAGATTCATGTGCTCCAAGCTGCGAATAGAAATCCTCCACCTAATGGTGAGACTTAGGAACTAAACCATGGATAGATGTTCACGTTACTTTCACCTCTAGAATGCTTATTTGATGACGTTGATTCCATGATTGAATCAAGTATTGCATGCAAGCCGAATGCAGAACGATATAGATGTGATTCAGACTCTATTTTATTTGATGATAACCACCAAGGATTCCAGAATATTTTACTGTTCAGTCGAGCCATTTCTACTGGTGTTTGTCTACCTCAGAGTAATAAGAATCGCTCTGTGATGTGTACAGAGGTCAAGGAACTCATGTTCGTTGGTAAGGGGGTTTCCGTTTTGAGGTCGGACCTTGAAAGTATTGCTTCAGAGCTTCTATCATTACAACAGGTGATGGTTTGTCAATCAAATGATAGTGATATTGTTTCTCTTTTTCATAATGTCAAAAGTGAGATTTTCTCAGTTTTAACACTATCTTTACCAATTTTGTTTCCCATTGTACTAATACTAGGTTGATCAAAAAAGCGAATACCTTTTTAAAAAAAAAAGAAAACGTGCTGAATCCTAAACAGTGTGTGATTGCCTCAGATATACGAGAAAGAGAGAGAAATTCACAGATTGCCATTCTCCAAAGCTGTGCTGGACTTGCCTAACAAGTATGTTCCTTTTGTTATCCTGAAAGGTTTTCGCACTTCTTACTTTGAATATGAAGATGTGGAACTTCATCTCTAAGACCGTACCTGGTGGCTGTTAGGCCAATTGAAATCATAAGCAGACATCAAATAGAGTATGTTTTGCGGGAGCCTGACATGGAGCAGAAAGTGAACAACATAAAGGGCTTTATTTACAATCTGGACCAGAAGGAGGTATGGTCACAAGCGCTTGTAAACTAAATACATTGATCAAGAAAATTTCCCAAGGATTCTCAACTGCTTGTGTTTGCAGGAAGAGCTGGTAAACGAGATCAATGGTCTTGACTCACAGCTGGAACTCGTGGATTCTGAAAGAACGAGTCTACGAAACCTACTGGATGACGTACGCAAGGTAAAGTAGAAAAGTACTCAATATAACATCAAAAGTAACATCAATCTGGTGTAACATCCAATTTTGGCTGATCTTGCTCTATGTGTCAAAGTATCTTTTCCTAACCGGTCCGGTGTGAGTTTGTTCAGGACCTTCCAGCAGGCATCATGGCGCTGGCAGGTGTTTCTGAGGACGTGTTTCTGAGGAGCAAGCATGTGGAGCGCTCCTGTTTACTTGTTTGTCATCTGAACCCACCCCTTTTCAAGTGCTAGTCTTTCACTTCTATCATATTTATATCCTTTTCTTCGTCTTCTTTATTAGTTCCTCCCTCTCCCATTATGACCGCAAAGCCATTGATTGCTATGGCTTCTTTGTATGTTGACCTATGTGTAACAGGACAAGGACAAGAACAGTGCAGCGTATCAACAAAGATATACGAAGGTGCGTATACAACGAATGAAATCATTCCTAAGTTACATATTTCTCACTTCAGTAGCCGTAAAAAGAACTGAGCGGACTGAATACGTTCTGTTTCTGTTGACCTCGCTTCATGATTTTTGTTCATGTGAGCATACACTTTTGCAGATGATGTTCTCTATCAAAGGGAGGGAGTCTATGCAACGGAGTTTGAGAAAGGTGCACTCTTCTCCTGGCGAGCTTTTAAACTTGCACCGATGAAGTTGTTTTTATTGACACTCAAAATTAGAGTGCTGAACCAGTATTATCACTGAAGAAAATTCTGTATGGTCTTTTACAAACTCAAATGTCTCCATAATTGCAGGTTGAGCACATGAAAGCGAAGTTGGATGAACTGCAAACCTCTGTGGCCGAGCAGGAAACAACTATAGAAGGACTCCGCGCGGAACTAAACAAAAAACATGAACAGCTTGCATTCATAACCGATGAGAAGGTGAAAACAACATCTTTTTGAATGCAAATGAGACTTTTGGGGCAATTCCTGTCATGGAAAGTTTATGCCACTCAATCAACATTCATCATTTGCAGGCGGCGGGTGAAGAATCACTGGCAGCCAGCCAATTAGAATGCCAGCAGCTAGCCGCTTTAATTCGAGTAAGATTTCCTTGCCCAACTTCAAATCGCATTACCATACACGAATGTAGGATTAGTTTATGGCTACCATTATTTACACCTTGGCATGTGCAGGAAATTGATGGAAGCATGGCTCAACTGACCTCTGCTCTCGCAGCTCGAACCGTGGAACGGGATCGGGTACGCATCTGTGTCCAAGGATTAGCATTGCCTTCTTAATCAAACTAGGATCTTATCAACATAGTTTCTTCCCATTTCAGAGCATGTGCAGAAATTCCTTGTGAATCTAGGATCAGGTTCAATCTTGGGTAATGTTAGTAAGTGAATCTAAAACCTCTGTGCAGTCAACACATGAGCGGTCATTCTGTGAACATGGTTTTGCATATATCATGTGCTTCATCTGTTATTCAGGCCTTGAAATTAGCATAGGTATATGTCTTTCGGTTCAATACATCATGTAATTTATCGTCCCAGACTTTGCAGGAGACAGAGGTCCGCATGACAGCGGAGCAGGAAGCTCACAAGAAATGCAACTCTTTGGTGTAAGTTTCTGACCTTTTTCTCGTCTAACGTGATCTCTTTAAATGACGGGAGAATTTTCTCACAGCGATAAACTCTTATTGCAGACGAGAGTTGGAGGAGCTTCGGGGCAAATACTCACGGCTTCAAGCAGACCATTCAGGGTGCAGTAGGAATCGTGAAGAGAGCGCTTTAAAAGTTGCTGAGACTACATCACAATTACAGTTGTGCATGTATACTGTTATCTCAATCTCATATCGTTTTTGGCTAGTTATTGGTCAGAAATATGACACAAAATCTTGATCTCGGAAATGCTGCTTCTCCTTTCTCACAGAAGCATTTTTTTAAAATCTTTTCTCTTCCATTTCCTGCAGGCGACGATTGGAATCTTCTGAAAGGGACGTGGAGCAGCTGAAAACCCTCATCACTCAGCTAGACTCTACCAGAGAAGAGCTGGTACAGTTAATTGTGGCTACATCTTAATGGGTTATCAGACAGTACGTATGAAGGAATATTAAAAGGAGAGTCCTAGTCAACAAGAGCTTTGGTTATAGACACTTGAAGCTCTCTTGTGTGATGCAGGTTGGCAAGCTGAAAAGCACATTAGCGGATCAGCAGATGGCTGAACAACGTGTTGTAGCTATGGATATGGAGATCAGAAGGATCACTCAGGATTACGCGGAAAGGACAGGGGAGGTTAATCACCTGTGCGGGTTGCTGGATGCATTAGGCAAGGAGCGTGACCAGCTGCAGATGGAGGTAATTCGCAGACGTTAATCTTGGTAGCAAAGATAATTTTCTACCTTTCATATAAAAACCATGGACTTAAATCACCACGCAAGAGAATTCTTTAGTTTAAATTAACATGTGAGGTTGTTGTGCTGAGTTTATCATGAGTAGTAGAGCTGTTTGTAAAGCGAGGCAAAGATACCATGTTCTCACTTTAGATCATTAAAATCAGCCCTAAATAGCTCAAAGAGGAAAAAGGCGGCTAAGATTCACGGAACAATTTGACCTCTCCTTTTTTCCTTCTCAAAGGCAGCTAAAACTACTTCTAACTTAACCACCGAGCTCTTCCATACTTGATTGAATGATTCTACTAGAGAGACCACCAAGTTTAATCTAGTAGCCACTACAGGTGAACAAGGAGTAGTATTAAAATTAAAAAAGGGGGTATCTTATTGAAACTGTGGGTGGCTTTACAAATAACTATCTAACTATAACTCATTTGAGAAGGTAAACGCGCAAGGCGAGAAAATTGGCCAAATGAGCGACGAAAACGGGCAACTCCAGTCTGAGATTCACTTTATGAAGCGTAACCTGCAAACAGCTGAGCATAGGCTTCAATCGGGTCAAAACCTGATCCAACAGGCAGAATCAGAGGTGTGCCCACCTCGCGGCATTCCTGACGAAGAAACTGTGGTTTATCGTGACTTTCATTCGTGCGCCTTCGTCGCAGATCAATGACACTTTCTCCTTGTGCAGATTGTATCCTTGAAGTCCCAACTTTCTATGGAGGAAGAGGCCAGGAAGAATCTTGACGAACGATTAGGCGCTAAGGTGAGATGATTGGACATCAGATAATACTGTTCACGTTCTGCTATGAAAGAATTTTCAGTGAATTTCTTAGATTCGCATGTTGGTGATTGGCAGACGTCGGAGATTAGCGCGGTTGAAGGCCTTCTTCAAGCTTCAAATTCAGATGTCCAAGTACGCTCTCGTGTACCTTTGGAAGTTGTTTGTAAAAGTGAAGCAAAGATACCAAGAGTTTTGATCTCTGTTTCTAAATAAATTTCAGCCTTAAATAGTTCCTGTGTATCTAGAGTGAGGAAAGAGTGGCATCAAAATCAGAAAAGGATGTATAATATAATCCTCAATACTACGTTCTGGATGTACGTTGTTTTTCAGATGCTCAAAACAGAGATGCTCCAGATTGTGGCGGAACGAGAGAGCGTCGTAAACGAGTTGCGGAACATGAATTCTAAGCTACAGTATTGTGAACAGGTCGAATTTTTTCCACCTGACACTAATACCAGTGCTTCAGAAGTGAATCGGTTTTTGTATGAAATTGAATGTGGTTGGTTGTACCTCCAGATGCTGCGCGTGAAGGAGAAAGAGGAAGAAGAGATCATGAGAGTGTACCGGGATCTGTCCGAGGAGAATCAGCAGCTAAGGGTGCAGATCGTGGAGTGCGACAACCAGTTGCAAAGCCACCGGTACCAGGTTCAGAGCTTGGAAGACGCGTTCCAAAGGTCGCAAGCTCAAGTGAAGACGTTAGACGAAGACAACCAACGCTTGAATTCCGACCTCAAGGTGCCACCCGTTCCATTAGTTCTACATCTAATAGAGTGAGGAGGCAACGATACCATGAATTTCAACCTGTTTTCTCATCCCTAAACCGCCCTACAATTCTGAAAATGAACTCAATGAGGAAAAAGGCGGCTATGATTCTTGGTACCACGTGACCTCTCGGCTATAACTACTTCTTACTCGAGTTTAAATACCACCAAGCTCTTCCATCCTTGATAAAGGTTCTAGTTGAAACACCGCCACGCTCATCTGATAGCTGTCAAGAGTGAGGAAAGCGTAGCAAAAGAGGGGGTATCTTCTTGAAACTATTAGTGACTTTAGAGATAACTCAATTACATACCTCCATGTGACTTGTTCCTTCGATTGTGCAGGCGATTGAGAGGCAAGGAGACTTGATGTCACGATCCCTCGCGCAGCAATCGGGTCTTCTGAACGATTTCCAGAACGAGAAGGCTGCGTTGATGGGGCAGCTCAATGCCATGAAAGGGGTATGAATAACTACGTCGTCGTCGTCGTTGAAGCTTGTTCTAGGAAGGGGGCCGTGATTCTTCCTTTCTCCTTCAGTGTGAATATTCAACACATAATTTTTCTTGGATTCACCAGGCAACAGCTGATCTGGAAGCGAGGAGTGCGGCCGCTCAACGAGACCTGGCTGCGTTGGAGACGAAGCAGCAGTACGTCAATGACATGCTTGCTGAAAGCCAGAAGGTATGCTTAAAGCAATCAATTCACTCGTATGACAAATGAACAATCTTTCCTCGGATGGATCTACACTCAAACCCAAGGACTCCACTATCACGTGAGAAGATGTTCTAATAGAAAATCAATCGGAATGTTTGTGACCCACCTGAATTCCAAGGATTTACTTTGGAGACATAGATGAGGTTAGAGTGTAGTTTGCGTTACAGGTATGATCACGGATGAACGTGCGAAGTGATCCAAGTCGTTGCTCCAACAAGCTTGATGTGTGAGCTTATCCTGGTACTGATAAGATGATGCTCTTTGCAGGAGCGGGAAGCCATCACATCAAGTTACAGGCTGGAGCATGACAGAGTGCGGGAGTTGGAGCAGTTACTTGCTTGTGTGCGGACCCAAGAACACCACCTGGAGCTGGAGAGCAAGGTAGTAGCTTCCGTCACACTACTTCTTTTTGGAGATTCATAACTGACATTTCACCATTACAAACTCCCTGGACATTTTTCACTAATCACTACATGTCCTTGCAGGAATCGGGAGCAAAGCTAGCAATGATGCGTGACCGTCTTAATTCTCTGGAGGAACAGGTTCAACCCAACCCATCATGAAAGCACAGCATAGTTTTGGTAATAGAGACTAAGAGAAGTTTAAAATTATAATACCGTAATGTGCTTTCTCCAGGTCCAAACACTGCAAATTACGAGGGACTCGCAGAACCAAGAGATTATGCGGCTCCAGACCTGTCTGAACGCAAAGGTACCAAGTTCGCCAGCCTGTTTAGCATATTAGATTCTGCCAAAGAATTAGAGCTTGATATCAAACCCAAATGTGACCACAGGGGACAGAAGACAGATTGCGAGGTCGGCCTGTTGCGTCCTCCCCGTCCTTGTCAAACCATTCGATGAACATGCAGCTCCATCACAACGCCGCCAATATTGCCGGTTCAAAGGTAAATGGCTTACGTGAAAACCACAATTGTGACCACTTTTTCTTGTTTGTCACTTGCCGATAATGAAGCCTGTCTTCAAGCAGGCCAAAATCCAAGACCTCGAAATGAGGAACTTCTCGCTCACAGGAGACCTCTCCAAGACAGCCAACCTTTACAAGGACTGCTTCTCGCAGCTGCAAAAGGCAGAAACGCAGTAAGTACTCATCTTGTCTTAACCTCACTGTGTAGTCAGAAAAAGTCGAAGAACTGATACTGTTGTTAACAATTTTCAAACATCACCGTATCCTGAAACAATCCCTTTTGCTCTCTAAATCTGCCAAGTAAGAGTACTTGATTAACCATCCTCCAGTATAAACCGATAAGATCTATCCAAGCTTGTTCAGATAAAATTTCCCCGTTCTATCCACAGAAACATGGAGGTGAGGAGGGAGTACGAGCATGCTATCACCCTTCTATCCAAGGTACTTCGACAAAACCAACTTACTCAGTTCAATATAGTACTTCCTATCGTCCTTTCTATTCTTTACCAGTGAGTTTGATGCCCAGGTTGATGAAGACAGGAACCAGCTGCAACGGAAATGTTTAGAGCTGGTCGCGTCAGCAGACCGCTCACACCAACAGAAGACAACAAGCAGCAGCATGCCCGCGACACCAACACTCAAGCAAGTTGATGCGCCAAGGGACATCGAAGCGTTGCAGGTACGCAAGCCGAAATAACTCCTAACATTTCGTTTCTTTACACCTCCAGTTACGCTTCTTCTAATCTGAGTTGCAGCAACAGAAGGAGTGTCACCGGCTGAAGCAAGAGAGCTCCATGACGTCTGCAGCCTCCAGTGAATCCAGCCGCGTCGCCGGGAGCCGGCATTAAGACGACTACTCAGAGTGTTGGAGAAGGAAGAAGGCACTACTACTGTGATCATTGTCCGCATCACTACCTGATTGCAATCCCTCCTCAAGGAAGCGCTCTCCGCCTGCATGCACTGCCTTTTATCATCCAGAGAATCCACTGCGGCTGCTGCTGTCCTCAGACGAAATAAGTCGGTGCCAGAAATTCAGGTCAGTGAGGAAGGTGGTTCCCTGCAGAGTTAAAGTCCTGTACAGTAAAATAAAACAAAACAGAGGTTCTGCATCAAGCGGTTAGTAGCCTGGGTTCAGCAGGTGGAGGTTTCTCTTGGCAAATGTAGCATAGCACACAAGCTTAAGTTAGACTGTAAGAAAAATTAATGACCCTGTGTTCACTCTGCGCTGTGAACCTATGTATCATTTTCTGACCACGTAGGTAACAATGAGAAAGAAGACAATCGTTTTCATTGCACGTCCTCAAAGGGTCCGACATAAAAAATATATACCATGACTATCAGCTAAGGTCGAGGGTGATCCTCTTCCAAAGTGGTAACGAGCGTGGAAAATTGTACTTGCCTCTGCAATTCGAAGCTACATGATGAAAAAATCTGAACTCACAGGTCGTCAACTTGCGCATGAAGAGGAGCACATTCCACGAATGCTGCCCTCTCGTCTTATCTGCAAAATGAGGAGCTAGTCCCTATCTACCGGCCATTGAGAAGTGGCAAGAAAAATCTGAGGAACAAGGAAGACATGTGTCTTTCACTATCACTACAAATGCAGAGCCTGAGCCTGAGCTCCACGTCGAGAGTTAGAAAGAACTGGTTTTTACCATTAGGCAGGCGTCTTCACCGGTTCAGGCTCTGAGCTGTACAGAGGTTCGTTCCAAGGGCCTGCGTTGGAATTCTCGCACCCTCCGAGACAATTGCAGGAGCCTCCTAAAAACTCCGGGAGATTCTCGCTGTCCACGAGCTCCAGCAGCTTGGAGGAAAAGTGGCCCCCGTGAAGCTCGATCTTCTTCTGCGTCCGCTTGTCCAGCCATGGTTTGATCATGGCCCAGATCGCCTTGAACGCCGTCGGAGCGTTCACTATGAACATCTTTCCCAGGTACTCCGGGTAATAGTCCTGGTCCACCTTGGTTATCTTTTGAATAAAATGCCGCACCTGCTTGCTCATGTGCTTCATGGTCTGCAATTGCACAAAAATTGCATATCTCAATTACCCCCAACGATGAAAGAGAGAGTAAAAGAGAGTGACGTAACAATGGTTCATTGACTTGACTGAGTACTTTGACTTGAGCTTCATTGGCTAAAGAATCTCAAATATACTGCCGGCAAATACGGGCCACGAAAGACTGTTGATTGTGTGTACGAAACGCCATAAGTTGCAAAGTCAATGGAAGATAAGGAATTGACGTTCGGGAGGGGGATGAGCATACCACTCCTTTCAGATCCAGAATTGTGAGTGACTGTGAAATATATGTGCCCGCCTTCTTCGAGCACGCCGGGAACTTCCAGTCTATTAAAACCTCCCATTCCTTCACGTGGTAGAGCAACATCCGGTCCATGGTCGTAATCTTGAGCAGCTCATCCACATTCAATTGACCTAATCGTTCAATATACACAGGTCGGCCCAATTTATCTGTTTTGTGGTGGAAATGCGGGTAAAGGTCTCGAATCCCTTTCCTCTCTGGAAATTCGAAGGTCTGCCAAGAGAAATGGTCAAAATCCAGAAAATTCACATCCAAAAGAGGAATACAAACACGGTAGGAATTCACACCTCTCTGATAGTGTCGGCACCGATTTCTTTCCTCCAGTCAAGCATAGCCTCAAACATGGACTTCGCTTTCGCGATGTCAAAGCCGCGAGCACGCAAGAAACGTAGCAACGTATGGTCATCGTCACGCTTTCTAAGAAGCCCCTGCTCCGTGAGAACTTCTCGGAACTTGGAAAGCGTATCTTGCTGCGACTGCGTCAATTCACATGCCACCTCATTCATCATGTCGTCCTCTCGGCTGGAAGAAGTTCCCGACACTTGGTTGTGTGTGCAGTGGCACAGATCATGAAGCATGGCCACGCGCAACTTGGAACCTACCCAAACATTTGAAGAACACAACAAGAAAATCTTCACAGTTAGAAAAAACTAACGTATTGAAACTACTAAACTTACCACAGATAGCTCATTCAATGATCCCTCAGCCTATACTATGATGCCCACAAACGAGATTCCTTTGCGCACAATTCTCGGGAGTGACACTACTACCGATCATACGAAGAAATACTGCCTCCGTACGAAATACTTCAACCCAGTCCAAGAAACAGACGAACAGACCGAAGGGATCCAATCAATTGAACGTCGAACCAGAAACAACCATCGTCCCCATTCTCGCTGCCTCAACCCCTTCTAACTTCTCACAACAACTTAGCGCCACAACAATAACTAAAAAAGCAAGCATAACTCCAACCGAGAACTCCAAACACAACGCGCTTCTTAACTCCTCACGCTCCTACAGCCTAAGCAATGCTTGTCAAACAGAATAGACATGCTCTGCATGCGCTGAATTGAAGCTTCCTGAAAAAGAGCCGCCATTACTGAAACGGCATACTCTCGAAAACACAATAAAGCCAGATCGCAAAGCTTACAGAATCGCTCTCCCGATCACGCTCGGAGACAAATCGAGCGACTCCGCATGCGCCGAATTCAGCTTCCAGAAAACAGCTGCCGACACTCTAAATACGACAACACAACAAAAACTAGATCGCTGAACTTACTTGAATTCTCCGCAACTAGCAGAGCCGAGAATCACTGCTCCCCGCCTCCTCCCCGGTCCCAAAACGAAGCTTCACCACCGGTCCGCGTCTCCTCCCCGACTAGCGACGGCCGCTTCACAGGAGATCGACACCCAAACCTGCCTCTCTCTGGCACAGAGACCGAATTCGCTCCAATTCGACTTGCGCTCGCGATTCGGCACCGCATTCGGCGCTGCGCGCACCGTCGGAGAGCTCTCGGGCGGGCGCCGGCGACGGCGAAACGGAGCTGCGGCAGCTCTCCGTCTCCGTCTCTCTCTCGCGCTCTCTCTCTCGCTCTCTCGCCCTCTCGCTCGCTTGTGTCGCCATAGCCATTGTTTTTTCTTGGAGGCTCGGTGCGCGGGCATGGGTGACCGCGGTGCAACGGGAAGGCGCGGGCTTGGGGGGTCGATGTTGGCGGTGTAAGTCCCTGTACCTACTACGTCGTACATGTACTTTGTACGTGTACCTACCAAATCACACTCAGTGTACCGTTTTCACCGACCGCGTTTGGGTTTTAGTTACCAGTTCTACTCAAAGTAATTATAGAGTTGAAGTGAAGCTCTTGAAAGGCTCCTTTCCAAGCAAAACTTTTTTATTCTTGTACTAGCAATTGGCGCTTGCTTTGCAACGCATTAGTCCAACTATTTTAATGTAGTTTTTACATTATGAACTATTAAAATTAAAAATAATAATAACATGGTTCATTGTACGGTTGTCTACAGTGTTTCTGTAGTTCACTGCACGGTTGACTGCGTGGTTGATTGCTGTGTGGTTCACTGCGTGGATTATGATTTTAGTAGTATGATATTAGGGTACAATCATCTCTCTATATGTTCAAATATCACGCTAAATTTGTTTGGTGGCCAAAACCTATGTTGATACCCGGGACTGGGTTTTGGGTCTTGGAGGACTACCCTTATCTTGCCACAAAGACGAGAATCTATACTTGTTTGTCTCTAAATATAAAGAAGAACTCTGGTTTTCAAAGGGGGCTGGAGTGAATAAAGTGTTTGTTCGTTCCACCACTAAATCCATGTCCACCAGGCATAGGTTTAGTAATATGGAACTACTCCCTCCTCTCGAGGGTAGACTCTCTAAATGTAAATGAATGCCTATAAGGCACACATCTTAAAAGAAAAGTAAGAAATGTGGGGACCTTGACCAATGAATTCTTTTGATGTCATAGGAGAAGATTATGTATAAGGATTACTTATGCATAATTAGAGAGAGGACACCCTCCCTCATGTGGTTTTTTTTGTCGAATCTTTTTTTGCCATGTCAATAGGGTGTGTCCTACGCTGTAGGTGAACCTCTAGTTCAACACTTCCATGCCGAATAATCAATTAATGTGGGAAAAGGCCATTTCGGCATTTAAAATAACAAAAAAATCATTTTTGACAAGAAATTACATATTACTTTATTCAACAATTTTGACGACCAATGGAGTTTGAAACCAAATCCAAGCCTCCATGCACATACACCCAAAGAGAAAGGCTTTCCAACTGGTTTTTAAAAAACCATATTTTGGAAAATGTGAAAGAATTTTGAAATTTTGAAATTTTATTAGTGTAGGTTAAGTTATTAGGAAAAAGTTACATAGAACAGCCTCTCCTATTCATAATATCAGGGATGTTCAGAGTAGAAGTGGTAGGGTTCATCTTCTCCTTATCATCCAGGTGAGACTTTTTCAATACCTGCTACCTGTCCCCAATTTTCTACTGGCTTATGTCCGCCTTTTTCACCCTTTTAGAGCATTATTTCTCCACCTTTCCAATCATTGGTCACTCAGGCACCGAATGAAACTGTTCAAACAGCTCCATAATTTTAATGTGGGAAAAATCCTATTCTTTCAAAAAAACTAAAAACTAAAAAAATAAAATTGTAGTTTGAACTTAATAAAAAAAAACTGGAGCCTTGGAAATATTGCCTTCTTCCTCAACGTCCAACATGTAATTATTCCTTCTCCCGAAATAGCTCACCCTCTTGTTTGGTACTTTCTTAATTCTTCTTTTTTACTCCCCTTTTAGTTTGTTTGTTTTGTTGAAAGAGTGAGCACTTTTGGCCGTTCAGGCAAAGGCAGACCATCATGGGTCCCGTAAATTAGCATACGCTGAAAATGGGAACGCCTATGTACGAATAGGAGCTACAATAATGTCCAAAAAGTTTAACAATCCTCCACCACTTCCTTCCGCGAGTCATCATCATGGTAGTAGCATTCTTCAAGACATTCCTTGGTTGTACATGCCATAATTCATGTCCACTTGGCACGTGGCCAATCTTGGGCACATGACAGCTCATTCCGTACACAGGTTTAGTGCTCGTCAAACACACTCCAAGTTACGGTGCCTTGCTTATCCTCATGCTTATGCTTATCCTTTAATGCGTCTCACTAGAGCGATTTGATGTTGTTTGAGGTCAGCCTTGGAATCCAAGGCCACAATATTATTCCCCTATGGGTTGGTGGAACAATCCAAATGCACCATTTGACCTAATACCATCTTTTGAGGGGGGGGGCTTGTTACATTTCTTATGAATTTGTTGGTCAATGTATAAGTCGTGTTAACCCCTAAAGGCCCAAGGCATTTTTCCCTCATGAACCGCCACTATCAAAAAGTGGCAAGAAAATGTGATTTTGAAGTAAGATTTTGGACTTTTAATTGTGAGATCTTAAAAAAGACTTTTATATGAATGTACCAGATTTTTTGAATTGCAATTCTGCGCACGGATATGAATATTATAGCGTTTGAAGTCAATAAAATGGTTCGTTTCTTCCATGCATTGCATGAATCAGCAGACTTTGACTTCATTTGGTGTCAAATTTTTGCACTACACAAGGTTAGAATCCTTTACCATTGTGTTGAGCATGATGTTAGTTCCTTGTGCACTAATTTTTAGAGCTAGAAACCGGGTGTAGCATATTCAAAACAAGTGTGCAAGGAGTGGAGGTTCAAACTTTGCCAATTCACGTTTATTTCTTTTGTGAACTTAATATGTTAATAATGTGATAATCCGAATAGCCGATAAGAAGGTTTTCATCACATATTGTTGTCAAAAAAATAAAAAGTGAAAAATACAAAGATATCTAGGTTTTATGTAGAAAAGAAGAAGTTTTTTTGGTACCTTGCCCAGTAATGTGTGAAAATGTTTGACTTGGGTTAATATGCTTTTTTACACAAAAGACAAGAATCTTTTTTGACAACTTCAAAGAAAGTAATATTCTCCACATGAATGAAAAATCTTAATGCCAATAGAAACTTCTAGCAAAAAATTTGGAGTTGCTTGGAGTCTCTAATTCAGCTTTGAAGGCTAATAAATTTCATATTAAGAATCCAAAAAAATGTTTTAAAAAAACTCCACAGAGCTCTTATTAGAGAAAATCTAAAATTAAATTTTGAAAAAAAAGGATTTTTTTTCAAATTTTAGAAACCTGCCTAATCTAGGGTTAAATGGGCATTTAGGAGTTAAGATGACCCACAATTCCTCCTTGGAAGTTGAGAAAAGTACAAAGGTTAGTAGTTTTGGGGTCATCCTACGCTACACTTATTATGATGTATAGTGTATCCACACTATATGATTTAAAAGTGTGTTTTTTTTTACTTGAGATGAGGATTTATACTAAGAGCACAACTATCAAGAGTATTCAAAGAGGGTGATCATTGTCAACACAGTTGGTAAAAATATTCATCAAAAGTAAAAATTCATAGCACTTATAGTGTGGTTACCGTAAACATCATAATCAATGTAGTACTAGTACCAACATGGTGTTTGATGACCAATGAATATTGCAACATCCTACCAAATTTCTACAACCAACATGGACATGATGTTTGTATGATTGTTAGAACCCAAATATCATTTATGTCCCCTAGATAAGTTAATTTTAAAATGGCTACCTGATTTATTTTTGTATAAATAATTACCACTACTTTCTATATGGGATTTTCTATAATAAAAGCATCAAATCTATATCTATAAAAGAATACAGGATGACAAACACGTCGATGAAAAACACATTGAATGGATGAACGTGTCGATGATAAACGCTTTTGGATGAAAAGATAAAAGTTAGGGTTTTGGATAAAAGGACCGAACGGGGACGGGGACGGGGACAGGGGACAAGGGGACAAGGATGGGGGACAAGGACGGGGGACAAGGACGGGGGGAGGATGGATTGGAGGGAAAGGGCTAGGGGACGGGGAGGTGGGGACTCAACACAAAAAATGTTGTGTCCGGAGGACACGGGTAACACTCTAGTTCTTTATAATTAATTAAATTGATTGAAGTCAAACAGAAGGACATGCCCTTTAAGAAACACACAAAATCATGTACTTTCTGAACAAACATGATAATAAGTTCAAATGTGTAGATAGTATTCATGCCCGAGAAGGCAAACATTGAGTCCCAAGAATGAAGGAAACATTAAGAAGACAAAAGAACTTTGTTTTAGTTTATATTAGTATTAGTACAGGTATCTACTTTATTCATGCCGGCCTGCTTCAGAGACCGGAGTTTTTTTAATTCATTTATGAAAAAATTAAGATATATCTTATTTAACTAACTTGATTTTTAAAAACTCATAAAAGTTGTTGAGTGGCTAAAAACAACTTAGTCAATTTTTCCAAAATTGAGAATAGTTACAATTTTCAAGGTGTGAAAGAAGTTGTGCCACATTCTTTGTCATAGAATTTGTGTGATGTCCACTACAAATTGTGCAGATGTCAACCTTGTCGCTCTCCTAAAACCATGAATGAAAACTTCAGAAGCCAAGCATTGAAGATGCCAAATTCAAAAAAATTGGCTCTTAGAGAATGTGATTCTATAACCTTAGTAAAGTAGTAGTGGTGACAAATGTATTCAATTTGGTGTTTGTCCTACCTTGAAACCACTACAATAGACATTTAAAAATCATGACAATGGTCTATAGGAGATGAATCATGATATATAGTTGGTTGATCATGGAATGCACTTCACTCACACATCTATAATGGGTGGTGGACATGGGACATCTAACCTTACTCTTCCCATCAATCTATGAGTGAGAACTTGTCCTATAAATAAAATAAAAAGAAGAGTAGAGTTGGTTGCTTGTGAAACCACGATATGACATTAAATTGTATTATGTACAACCTCCCTTCATTTTCAGGCAAAAATGTAACTTCAAAGTACATGACTCATCCTTCTAGGTTACAAAACATAAAAGCATCATGAAGCGAGACTGTGAACCTAAACTCTAAACACTAAAGTAACATCCGCCCCATCTTAATGAGGCCGATAGCATAGACATTACAATTCCAGACTCTCCAAGTTTTGCCTCCCACGCGCTAGATTTATAGAGCTTTCAGAGCCCTTATCGCCACTCTCTAATCATAGTTCCAGCACTACAACAATATCCAAGGTTGACTTCTAATAGCTCAAGTTCAAGAATCTCACAGCCGCAATGCCACGTGGCACACAAAGTCGCATACAGTGGGCCATACAAGTCGTGTTTACAGGATGCGGTTGGGGAATCATACCGGATTTGCCTAAATACTTCGGTCGAGCGTTGCACCAAGCCTCAGGCTTGGAAGGGTGGGGGAGGGTAGGGACAAAACCGGCCCCTATTTTTACGTTGGAGGAGGGCCCTATTTGATCCATGGGGAGGCAATCGTGGATACCTTGGAGCCACAGGGCCCAAATTAAGCCCAAAAAATCCCAAAAAAAGCCTCTAGAATCCTTAAACGGCGAGGGCTAGAAAAATGGACCCACCCGAGGCTGAGGTTCGGTGCAACGCTCGACCAGGGTCAATAAGGAGATCCGATCATGCTCTTCACATGGGTTCTCACTTTCCAAGCCACATCAAATATTAACCCTTCATTTACCGGTCCAGGGCCTAGATTGAGGGTCTCGGTTGCCGATGCTCAAGACATGTTTCTGTGAGCTACATTTCTCTCTTGTAATGGAGGGTTGCCGTAGATAATCTGGTGTAATGTCAGATGGTGGCTTCACAACAACCACCCATAACATCGGCCCAGGTTGACAAGCGAGAAGAAAGAGTCACTCGCAGGTAAGTTAGCGCTAACTACTTTGCTGACCGTCTCCCTTGACTTGAGACGGAGGCCTGCCTCTTGCCTCCCGCCCCATTCATTCGCCTTCAATTTCTACATCAATCTGTCAGAAAAGAATCATGTGCCATGCATTTACTTTGAATGCATGTGCAGTGCATTTACAGCGTATGTGGCTATGCTCATGCATGAGCAATGTATGTGCATATCTTTGGCTAAAGAGTATCATGAAATTCATCGAGAGTCTCGTGTTGTGTACTTCTCCAACTCCATTGAGTTATAAGGTAGGACAACCCAAAACCAACCAACGACCCCGTACTCCTTTCTATACCCTTCCTAGAATTCAGGGTGGAAATGTAGCTGGTCATCACATCATTTATAAATTCATCGGTCAATGCATAAGATATGCTACATCTCCTCTTTGGAATTTGGGAAGGGCATATATGGGAGCGGTATTGGGTCGCCGGTCGGTTTTGGGTTGTCCTACCTTTCTTGTTGAGTGTATTTTTGCTTAGTAGTAGGCTAGGTAGAGACTATCAATGTACTGTGCACATTATGTCAATATATATCCATGTACCAATTTATCTCCATACCACTAACGTGTGTATTGTGGACATGGGCTTAATGGTGGAACAAATAAACACCTTATTCACATCAGCCTCCTTTGGGAAGAGGAGTTCTTTACTTTTTGAACTTCAAGATTCTTTTCAAAATAAGAAACGCACATACACTATCTTGTGAATTTTGCAAAAATAGGATACCAAGAATAGGGACTTTTTGGTGCTTCTTGTTTCAAATTGTCTATAAGAGAATATAAATCATGAGCTTCAATGAGTCCTATGAATGCTCATGGTACTATTATTTGTTAGATTATTGTTATATTAGTGGTGCGCACATAATTGAATGCACAAGCCCGATCGGGACCACTAGGTCAGGTGGCGGGCCCCAACATGACACAAGGCAAACACCCCGTTGGATGCCGCACATGTGTGCAAACATTGCGAGGGTGCCTCGTCCTCAAGTAAATTCAGACGTTTCTCTTTTGTAGTATGAATGGGTTTAGGGGCCCACTATTATGAACAAGTACCCATTTAATTACAACAATTTGTCCATGTGCACGGCAATAGAGCAATATTCCCGCAAGGAAGTCAAAGGTGGCTTGTAGTTTTCATTTAGAAGGCCTTTGTAGTTTGTGGTGAAGGGTGTGGGGAGATTCAACTTCAGGTGGCCATATCTTGCTTTGGATATGTCATTGTTAAAATTGCAATACATGTTGTAAGGAATGTATAGATTTTTTTGAGTGCATTAGTTGAACTTGTTCTAAATGGTTTGTAGTTTCTTTTCAATCAAGTGTTTTTTAATATAAATGTAGGTGCCTTGGAAGCAACAATGGACCCTTCTTTCCAAGGTAGAGTTGTGCTTGTGTGGATGCTCATGTCCATGAAATTAGGGAATTGTACTACTTTTAAGTCAAGAACATAGAACGGACTAGAGTCCATGAATGACCTCTATTTTCTTCTTGTTTAATGATCAATTTCCGCAAGGAAAGATCATGCTCTACAAATCATGCATTGGGTGGACCCCATGCAAGAAACCCATTGAAATTACATTAAACTCATTGTTTGGAGAGTATCAGATAATATGCATTACAAATGCATATATTCATAAAATTCTACAATTTACTAAGTCCAAACACAATTGTTGTTGTAGTACTCTATAGGCTTGCACATGATTATTCTCTTGACAATACAATTGACTATTGAAAGCTGCATGATACACCATTCGAAAGTATGTAACCATAGTTTGTGACGTCCTCTCTGTCAAGAACAAATGGTTTAATTAATGCATTACTATATCCACAAGAGCATGCTTGCAAGGCATCAATGATGATTTAAAAAAAATTACAAGATAGCTAAATGTGTGTAGTGCAATTGATGGAACATACATCTTGATTGACCAAATCAAAGAGTCACCCTTTTACAATAAGAAAATTTTTAATAAGAAAAAGTCTCACTATATTTTTCTCAGGCTATTTGCAATGCAAGTAAACTATTTTAAAACATGTGTACAAGTCAACTTGGGGTTGTTCATAATAGAGGACAATTTAAGACTATCTTATATTAAGACTTGAGGAGCCGAGCTATTTTGTAAATGTCAATTGTGGATGTTTGAGCAAAGATGTGTATTCTATACTTGTGTTTATCAAATCCGCATTTATTTGCAGAGGAATTAGAAGCCATTAAAAAATATGCATTCAAATATAGATTAAGCTATATAACAAGTATCACAAAGAAAATCCAGGTGAAAACTAATTGTATAACAACAATGAAGAAAGCCACTGAACACCACACGTACTACCTTGAACTACCTATGAAAAGATTCAAGGTGGACCTTAATCCTTCAAAGCCTCTTCAAACAATGCACCCATTAACAACTGTCCTTATAATAACATTTCTCTTCCTCTCGTCTCTCTTTAAATTTTTCTCTTGTAATCTCCTTAGTCATCTGCAGCTTCATTTGTAGACCTATATCATTCACTTCCTTTTGTAGACCTATATCTTCACTTTCTTCTGTCATTGGCACACTTAATCTCACTGTCATGCTCACGTCAAAGTTTAACTTATTTTTTTATAGAATATAAAAGTTAAAAGATACAATCACATCTAACTAAATGCTCTACATAGTGACCACCAGCAACACATGCTAAGGCTGATCTATTATACAAATGAAGGTGTTTGTCTAAAACATGAAACATAAGCTAATTTAAGAGTTCTCCATCAATGCACTGCACCTCCATCATCATCGGACTCCATAATCCTCTAGTAATTCAGGGGTGGCTGATTTCTGACCACTATCAAACGATTACAAGACAAACAAATGATCTGAAAGCTTTACATCTATTTTCATTTAACCATCTAAGTATGATGTGAATTTTGTTACATTTATCTACATTCCACGTCCATTTAATGGGTGGTCACTCACTTGACAAACTCTATAGAGAAACAGATCAAATGATCAAACATGGCATGCTACCCCAAATTTCTTACATCAATGTTTTGCAAGTTGGCCCTCTAGCTCTGCCCTCCGTCTGTGCAGTTCCTGAAAAAGATAAAATTGCACATGAAAACGATGAAATGAGTATTTGCAAGTTCCCATACATGAAACATAGGCTAACGACTTTTTCATAGATATACTACACCTTCCCTGAAGGCAATATATGTATCATGCTACTTGGAGATGCTATGATCCCCAAAAGCATACATGTCTGCAGACATTAGAGGTATTTGTAAAGTCACCCAAAGTTCGGAAAAGATCCCCCTTCTATTTTTCATTTTAAAGAGTTAAAATTACTTCTAAACAGCTCTAATTGATCTAAAATCAGCTGAACAGACATGCAGACTCTTCGTTACTCTCAAAGAGTTTAGAGACCACCGAGCTCTTTTGTACTTAATAAGGATTCACCACCAAGCTTCCTGTTAGAGTGAGGAAAGAGTAGTCAAAAGAGGGAGTATCTTACTCAAACTTCAGGTGACTTTACAAATAACTCTATATTGTGCATTTGATTTAAGTCATCACGAACTTAAGTCCCTTCTTTAATGGTTATGATCCAAATAAATACCAACAATTCTGAACATTCTGATACATTAAGTAAAAATTATGAAAACATAGTTTGCTCGCATTGCATCACCTCGCAGGCAACCACAATACCTAACATGATAGAAAACAAATAACCATTGTTACCTCGAGGTCCTTCTGGGCTTGCGCACGCCAGTTCTTCCTCTGCATACGGTTATGTTTTATCCTGCCCAAACACAGCAATCCCTGCCACGACCATCGCCCTCAGTTCATGGTGAAGTTGATAATTTACACATGCAGAAGTTGCGACAGAAATTTGAAGTGAAAAAGAAGTAAATTAAGATCATAGTTTCATCAATGGACAGTCCCAACTTCATGCAAGAGATTGAAGGAATTGAATGGTACTTACAGCTACAACATACACACACCCACAGCCGAAGAGCAACCAGCTGGCGATTTCGTGAAGCAAACCCTCAGCACTAGTTTCTCCACTCGCTCTTTTCAACACCCTCGTGAGAACTGCAACACTGGAAACCCTCAACTGTGTCATAACTCTATGAAGCAATCTGATTTGCATTACGACGACCACTACAATGACCACCAATATTGTTCTAAATCACATCTCTTTTACTTACGACTCCAATCACATTCCAAACATACAACGGAAACTTTGAAGCTGGAAATGAAAAGTCCACTTACAGTATCTGAAGGAGGCCGCGGCCTACCCAAAAATCCAACAGCTGCAAACAATAAGCATTTCGTGAATGGAAGTTCCAACATAGTAACCTCAGTTTTCTTTTGAATCTATGGCGCTGCATTCTTAAACAAATGCCATTAATTAACGATCAACTGAAAGCACTACGTCACAAAACAGGAAAACAAACACGATTTCTCAGCTGCAAATTCTCACCCTCCAGAATCTGAAGAGCCTCTCCCACTCCGTCTCCGCCACGAGAACTAGTATTGCAAAGACGACAGTATAGCACCGCAAAATGCCAACGAAAACCTGCAGCACGGGAGAAAAAGTGGCCAATTAAGCCAAAATTCACTACAATCACAAACGAAAATCTCACTGCACAAAAGAATTACCATTTCCTACACAGTTCAGGAAAAAAGCCAAAATTCACCGAATTCTTGAACTAAACAAAAACAATGGCCACTTACGTCAAGAACAGAATTATAAATATAACTCTCTCTGAACCAAAAACTAACTACCATTCCACGTCCAATTCAGAAAACCAAAAAAAGCCATAAACCCTAGTCCAACATAAAATTCCCTGCAAATACAAAAGCAGGAGTACATACACTGACGCGGTAGTCGAAGCCGCGATAGTCGAACGACCGAAAGAGCGAAATGGCGTTCACGACCAAACACAGCAAAGCGCCCACGGCCGTGACGATGCTGAGCACGCGGAACACGTACAGCAAGGGATCATTCTCCGACGGCGTCGGCGCCGGCTCCAGCACGGGCACCGCCTCCTCCTGCTGCTGCTGCTCCTGCTGCTGCTCACGAATCCCTTCCTCACTCCGCCTCACGTCCTCCAACAACGGCGCCTCCAAATCATGCGCCGGAGGCGCAGAAGGCTCCGGAGGAGCTGCAACAACAGGCTCCGCAGCAGCACTCTTCCCCGCCGCCTTGTCCTCGTACGCACGCCCTCGCAGATCCTCAAACAAGTCCGCCGAATCGCCCATGGTCACACAAAACCCCTACAAACCCCGCAAATACAACCACCTCCAAATCACGCACCAAAAACACACCAAGTGCATCGCAAATGAGAAAGACGAGGACCCGGCTCAAGCTTTTCGTTCAGAAGTTTGCTTTACGCGTTACTTTCTCGCTTTTCGTTCAGATTCTTACTTTACGTCGCTACTTTCTTACTTTTCGTTCTAGCTCTGCCCTTGGGACACGTTTCGTCGTTTTTTTTTCCTTTTCCTCGTTCACTGAAGTTGACCACGTCGGATGCGGGCAGGTGACGTGGCAGGTGACGTGGAGTCCAAGTGGCGCCTGGGTGGCGGGATCTGGGGGGTATTTTACTGCAGTACCTTTAAGAGTGAAATCTGGAGGAGATCACGTGAAATTGGATAAGCTTGGGGACAAAGAATTGCTGACTTTTCTTTTAACATTCTCATTGTGATATTCTCATGGCACGTGGGGCTCTACTTGTGGTAAAAGAAATTGAGGCACTTTGTTGTGGGGTATTCTACATGGTGCATGATGATTTTAGCCCTTGAACGCCGGAGCAGCCAAAAAGTGGCTTCTTGGATAACATTTTGAGGATGATTATCGCCGAAAGTGGTTGTTTTTTATCCAATTCTTTTTGTGGAGAGTTCATTTGAGTGGGTAAGTATTAGATGCTGATGAAACTTGCCTCATTGAGGCAATCATGTTACATCTAAAGAAGAAAACGTTTGTGACATGGATCTCAAATTTGAGAAACTTCTTACTCTAGCTCTAAATCTGACTCTGAGTTATTGAAATGTTATTTTTTTGATTTTGAGTCATTGAAATGTTATTTTTAAAAAAAATTGAGTCCGACGAATGAAATGAAGTTTAGGAAGTCTAGACTTAGTGGTGGAACAAACAATGTTCCACCACTAAGTCTATGGGCAAATTTATTGAGATCATATCTATACTCAATATTCTATTTGTCACAAATAATGCTCAATCTAACCTCTATAGATTTGCCAAGTGAAATTGTGACAAGAACAAAAGTAGTCAAAGTCCTACAATGTCAACTAACAACAATTCTGTTCTCTACAACTCAATTTTGTAATGTTTCTCACTAAAATGCAATGACATTTCAGGTTCCACCCTCTAGACCTTTAACCCCTTAAAGGACCGAGACTATGTTTCACCAAAACCACCCTGATATTGTTTCTCTAAGATGAGACATTGCAAGACCAATTGAAACAACTTTTATCAATTTCAACCATACGATCTTATAGTTAAATACCACAAGAAAATGCTCAAAAGATTTTGGAAGCTTTGACTGCACAGATTGTAAGATACATGCATTTACATGCAAAGTGATTTTTTTCTTCTCTGCGCGCAAATAGGGTCAACATAATTTGACTCAAAACAATGGCATCCTTTACCACTTCACATTGCTCAAATTTTATAGACCTATGTTCTACCTCATGATAGGTCATTGCATGCCAAAAACCACAAGTAATGGAGGTGTATTGGATAAGAAAAATGGACTTGCTATGAGATGAGAAAAATAACTTGGGGTAATAGAAAGTAGGCATTTGCTTAGAAAATCAATTTTATTTTTTAAGTTGAAAAACAAAATTGGATATAGAATCCAAACAATGGATAGAGTTATAATGCTTTCTTCTACAAGGGAAATAATCATTTTTCGAAACATGGTAAAATCCTTGATTTCTATGCGAATATAAGTAAAACCAATGCAAATTGCCAAGAACTTTCATTCACTCCTACCTACCTCAAAAAAGTGCTTTATTATGCAAGTCCTACAATAGTACTATCTAGTTCTAGAGTATTGTGCCCGCCCTGCCCACTCTTCCCATATGGAATTCAAAACCCCATAGCTTTAGTTTCTTGCATTTGCTTCCAGGAAAAAAATAAAATAAATCCCCCACAAAACCCAACCTCATCTCTAATTTATAACATTTTTCCATTCAACCCCTAAAGCAACAAGGGACAATTTTTTTCACTTTGGCTGCAATTATCCGTATGTTAAAAATCCACAAAAGGTGTACATCCTCAATAAGTTCATCCCGGCAGATTTTAGTCAAGAGAGTAGAGAATCCTCCAAAATACCTTGGTCCGTTACGGATGAACGACCAATAGCAGCTCGACAAATCGCAACAAGTGAGACGAAAGAGAGCTGGATTCAACCAAAAAGAATGTCTTTCCATAGAAAAGAGTGAACAGTGAAGCCCCCAAGCAAGAATGAGAATGTACGTTGTGGACCCGAGTGCGCCATCAAGCGCTGTAGAGGTCAAGCAACCATGATGTGAGGCCTGTGGTCACATAAATTGTGTGCCAAGAGTGAGGACAAAAACACCTGCCCAGAGATGGTACTCTGAGGCAGCGAGAGAGCATTGAACAAGTCAGAGAGCTGGACACACACACACACACAACGCGTCTTGCAAGCTCTCAGACGCGGTTTCGGCAATGATTATGTGCGACCGCCGCACCAGCAGCAGCAGCAGCAGCAGCATCTGACTGTGTGTCCTTTGACGAATTCATGGCCCCCTCTGCACCGGCAAGTACAGTACTCCTCCACTCACTCACTTGGCTCAAACTCCCACACTGTCCCATGTCCAAAAATCTCGAGGCGTCAGGAATCATCTCATCATTCCGCTTCCGAAAAACAGGTGGTGGCCCTGGGATGATGAACCAGTCACTGACTGACGGACGGACATACATTCGTAGGTGACTTGGGCCCATTGTCCAACCTCAAACGACATAACATCCAGAGGAGAAAGACAAGAACCGAATCAAGTAGGTAGGAGCAACACTGAGCTATTCCATTTCCGAAAACAAAGTCATCAGGGGTGAGCTTCATTGCGTCTAGATTAACTTGTAACAAGGCATGCCCAACTGCAGAGGGACATCAAAACTGAGGCACCTTCATCGGCTTACGGTATTGTCTCAACAACAGCAACGAGAAGAACAACAACTAGATCGTTATGTACACGTAGCGCTTGTATACCTGCTCGGGAGGTCAGTACTGGTAGCTCTTCATGTAATTGGGGTTGGTGATGGGCTGGTTGTTGTAATCCACGTTCCGGAAGTTGGACGGGTACGACTGGCTGGGTCTGTAATCGCTGTAATAGTTCGGCTTCGGTTGATAGTCGTTGCTCGGCTGCTGAGCGCGGTAATCCGGGTAATAGCCTCCTCCTCCTGCTCCTGCTCCTGCTCCTGGTCCTCCTGGATACGCCATCCGCGGATCCATTCCTCCGTATAAGTGCCGGGGATCAGGCCCTGCATACGAAACCCTAGGATCATATCCGTAATGACCTCCTCCGTGAGGCCCCCGGGGATCCATCGCATAGCCACCCCGAGGATCGTAACCCCGAGGATCAAAACCTCTGTAATCATAGTTCTGCTCACGAAACGCCATCGGTGGCGGCGGCTGCGCATTCGGCGGCATCTGCTGCTGCTGTGGCTTCGGCGGCGGCGGCTGCTGCTGCTGCTGCTGCTGCTGCTGCTGCTGCTGCTGTTGCTGGTTGTTGCCACCACCTCCTCCTCCTCCTCCTCCACCTCCACCTTTAACCTTCCCCTTATCACCTCCATCACCACCTCCTTCACCCTTACTTTTGTTACCTCCTCCTCCATCGCCTCCACTTTTGTTGCCTCCTTGTCCTTCACTCTTGTTGCCTCCTCCTTCACCTTTGCTTTGATTGTTGTCTTTAGCTTTGGCTTTTGGTGTGTCGCCTCCACCTCCTCCTTCTTTGCTCTGTGCTTTGATACCTCCTCCTCCTCCTCCTCCTCCTCCTCCTCCACCACCGCCTCCTCCTTCTTTGCTTTGTGCTTTGTTACCTCCTCCTCCACCTCCTCCTCCTCCTCCTGTTTTCTTCTCTCCACCTGTGTCGTTGCCTTTGTCTGCGCCTTTTTCTTGTTTCTGAGGTTGGTTTGCTGCTTTCTCAGCCTTTTCACCTCCGCCCCCACCTTTGCTGTTGTTGCCGCCTCCATTGGCGGCTTCTTTTTTCTTTTCTTCAAGCCACATGTGGGCCTTCTTGTCGATGTTCTTCTTGAATTTCCTGAGGAGCGAGGAGGGGTCGGCGTACCCTGACACGGTGACTTTGTTCAAGCTTCGGTCGATGGTCACGGATTGAACACCTGAAAACAAGTGGGTACACTCAGTAGTAGAAAACAATCTATAACTTGCATCAGGTACCATGTTCATTGTCTCAACATCAAGTGGTGCATTCAACGATAGAAAACACGAGACGTTCTCTATCTTGCATCAGTCACCCAAGACCCATAGTTTATTGTCAGAGCATCAACTTACCGGGCACATAGCGCGCTTCCTCCAGCACCTTCTCCTCACACTTGTTGCAGCACATCTTCACTTTGTACTCCTCCTTCTGCAACCACGTAGAACATAGATCATCAGGTTTCACAACAACAAAGGGACACTCGTTTCATCCTGCAAAAAATGGATCAAATCAACAACTTACAGGCACTGCAGGCGCCTTCGGCTTGTTGTCTTTCGCCGCCTCCTTGTTCTTGTTATCACCTCCTCCACCTCCTCCTCCGCCTCCTCCTCCACCTCCACCTCCTCCTCCGCCTCCTCCTCCACCTCCTCCTCCTTCACCACCACCACCTCCTTTCCCTTTCTTCCCCTGCTTCTCTTGACTCCCGTTCTCAGTGATCCAATTCGGATCCTTGTTCGTGTTCATCACCTGAAAATAGAAAGCAAAAAAAAAACCACCAGTCACCCAACCTCAAAAAACCATTGCCAGACAACAACAAAAATCTCGCTGATTGCAACACCTCATATTCCACAAAAGTCCTTGTTCTGTGCAAGAGAACACGAAAAATGTTGCACAAAGCACATACCTCATTGATGGTCGCCATCTTGATACACCGACCAAGTTCTCACCACGCACAGATCTCTCTCTCTCTCTTGCTCCCACCCTACAACAACCTTTTAGTCTACCATCACAGAACTGGGTGACAACGATGGAGAGCTGAGAATGAAGTCCAACAGCTGATGATTTAGTTTTCTAAAGTAGGGACCAAGCAAGAAGAGGCACCTACGGCTAAGGTGGCACTGTCAGTTGCGCAATGATCTGGGCGTGAACCCAATTGAGGAGATTTTTGGTGGTGTTGTTCCAGGACCGACCTCGGAAGCTGTGCAAAAACATGAAAGGACTAGTTGACGCGCCTTCTGAGAAAGCGGACTAGGCTAGAGAGGCAGCAGCTTGAGGGGCAGCTTCTGCTCGTAACAGAAAAGCAGTGTTTTCATCCGAGCTCCATCCGGTGAGGAAGTGACAGGGTCACAGGGGTTAGGTGACCACATCCAAGGTGGGGTACGACACTAGCAGGCTAGATTCCTCAATAATAGCAAACACCCCCACCAGGTTATCTGAATAGACGATTTGGTGATGAGTGTTGCAGACTAACCGGGATCCTTCTGGAACCATGGAACGACTTGTAGCTTGAATGGTTCATAGGACACTACTTGCCAGGATGATCTCCATGAAGCAGAAATTCCTTAACTTTATAAACTGACTTATTGTAGATTTTACATCCTTGTAGTAGGCTAATACTCGCATCATCCATAATCAACTGGATTTGGAACTCAAGAGTTGACTAACAAGTTGAGAAGGCGCTCACAGCAAAATGGTACCCTCTGCCTTACTTAGCGTATGGACAAGGAGTCTTACCTTGCAAGTTGTGAAAGTTGCAGCAAGTTGGTAGCAGCCCCACAGCTCACTCTGATGGCGACCTGCACGCGAACGAACATCAGGCTTCTAGATGAAGTACGACACACACCTCTGTCTCCAAACTGGGGGCGGGGGGCTGCACATGAGTTCATTCATAGCCAAGGTGGCAAGTAATAACAACGGCAGGCAAAATGACTACTACGGTACGTGAGCATTGCCATGTGCTCAGTAAATTTCCAGGAGTTACTACTGTTTCTTCTGAGGAGGGGATGTATTCTCTGGTTCATCGACGGCGAGCTGCGCGTCCAGGGCGGAGAAGTCCTCGAAGAAGGCCTTGAAGTGGTGGTACGAGTGCGCGACGTCGTCCACGCCGCACATCTCCCGGATGCTGTGCATGGAGAGCTGCGGCGCGCCCACGTCCACGGTGCGAATGCCGATGCCACTCGCCAGAATGGGCCCGATTGTGGAGCCGCACGCCATGTCGTTGCGCACCACGAAGCTCTGGGAATGGAACACGGTACCAGGGTTGTTAGAATAGTGAAGGCAAAGAGACCCTGAGTTTCGACCTCTTTTCTCCTCGTTTGAAATGAATACAATCAGCTTAAAGAGGAAAAAGAGGGTTAAGATTCATGACCTCTCCTTCTTCCTTCTCAAAGGCGGCTAAAACTACATCTAACTTCAGTTCAAAGACCACCAAGCTCTTCCAAACTTGATAAAGGATCCTAGTTTACGGACCACCGAGTTTTTCCATTAGCTGCTAAGAGTGAGGAAAGAGAAGTATTGTAAATCGAAAGAGGGGCATCTTTCAGAACTCTGGGTGACTTTAAAATAGATGCACCACTTAGTCACAATAAGACATGCCCTCTATTTACGACTCTTTCCTCACTCTAAATAATTATTAGATAAAAAGAAGAGCCTGGTGGCCTTTCAAGGGAGAGCTTGGTGGTCTCTAACTCAAGTCAGCCATCTTTGAGAGTGAAGAAAGGGTTTTGTACAAGATAAACCCTGATGAATGTTGACCGACTATCTCTCATTTTAAATAAAAGGGGGGCATCTTATTGACTATAGAAAGAACTCTAATATCAACATGAAAGCCTATGGTAAGAGCCTCCAGACTGAAAACTGACCTGCGTGGGAATGTTGCGCATCTTGGCTATTTCTCGGAAGATGAAAGAAGTGATGGCATTCGTGGCGTAGCGCTGATTGGCGTTCTCCTTTATCACCAGCCCTTTGTGCATCTTGGGCTGATGATTCTCCTCATGCTTATCCTGCATAGATGAAATATCAAAATACCATAAATACTAGTGAAATAATTAAGTTTAAGTTCTTTCCCACAAACTCCAATCCAAGTAACTTACCGGGTAGTTGGGATGCAAACAATGTGCCATGTCTGCAGACACCAAAAAGCTCTTCTGGATGGCTCTCTCTATGAGTCCCTGAGGAGCAACAGAAATGGAAATAAATCAGTAGAAATAACAGCAAAACGACGTCTCCTTATACTAGAATCCTTTCTAGAGCCGCCCAGAGTTTCACCCCTCCTTTTACTACTCTTTCCTTACTCTAAATAGGAAAAGCTCGGTGGTCTAATAAACTAAAGTCAAAGTAGTTTCAACCATCTTTGAGAGTGGAAAAGAGTGAATACAGAAAATAGCATTAAGATAAAAGAGGGTGTGTCTTATTGACTCTAGAAAGAACTCCACTGAAAAACTACCTCATGAATCATGATTCTAATTGAGAAACCTTATGAAAACAAACAAAAATTAAAAGAATTTTACCACGGTGTTGCCTCCTTCTTTGACTTCACCAAAGTGGGTGGTGATGCGCCTCAAGGCATCCACCAGAACCGGAGACCCAGCGCCTTGGGCGGAGTTAGAGCCCACTTCTTCGTGGTCGAATAAAGCAACCATGCGGATTCCCACTTCCTCACTTAAATTGGATGATGAATCTATCAATGCCTGTAAAAACAATTATGAGGAAAACTCCAGAAGATATGAAGTATGTGTTGGTTCTCAAATAGGAAAAGGAACCGCCACCAGTTATTTGTGAAGCCACCGGAAGTTTGAATGAGAGACCCCCTCTTTTTATTTATCATACTACTCTTGGTTCACTCTTCATAGCTATGATATCAATGGAAGAGCTTGGTGGTTACTACACTCAAGTTAGAAGTAGTTTTAGGTGCCTTTGAGAATGAAGGAGAGGCCATGATGTGCCATGAATCTTAGCCGCTTTTTTCCTCTTTGAGATGAGTATAGAGCTCTTTTCACTATTTACAAGTTCATGTAGAGCTATTTAGGGCTGATTTTAGAAATGAGAAAAGAGGTCATAACTCATGGTATCTTTGCCTCAATTTACAAATAACTTGAATGAAAAGAGATAAAACTCAATTACCTTCAAAGAGCAGAAAGAGGAGCAGAGGTTGTCAAGTCGGCCTGAAAACACGAACTCCTTGAGAGCGCCACCAATGATGCTGGGCTGAGTGTCACAAACTTGGAGCTCAAAGTCTTCAATTTCTTCCGGTTCGCAATCAAGCTCATCCGAGAGTAACTGCACCATCAACCAATTCAGAGAAAATTCAAGCATCACAAAGAAAAAGGGGCAACGGAACAACCCACTGCAAAATATACCTGCAAAACTAATTGTCTCATTCAAAGTTACCCTTCTTCCAAACCATGGTATATCCATCCATATAAAATAAACTGGTACGAAAAAAACCCTAAATATATCCTAAACCCTAAACCTTGAATCCAAATCAAATAAATTGGTATGAACCTGACTTTCTGAGAAATCCACAAAAGCTACAAAAGTGCAAAAACCAACAGTATTATGGCTCTTCAATGCAGCAACCAAACTAATACCTGCAAGAGAAGTGGGTGATGGTAGACAACTTCAACAGGTCTGTTCGCTTCTGCCTGCAATTCATAACGTACCTTAGACCTTGAAGTAGTTTCAGAAATGAGGAAAATCTCAAGCATTTTCAGTGTAAAGTAGCCACAGGACAGGAGCCAAATCTCACTTTGATTACTGAAGCCAGAACAGGTGCAAGCTGCGTCTGCGTGTTAACCTTAAACCCATCGTTCACACCCCTGTTCACACACACACAAAAAAAATCCAGGAAAACCAAAATGATCTGTATTCAATATCATGCCAAGGTTCAGGTTGAAAGCAATTCTAAAAAATTACTGTATGAAACTAAGATAGTATGTACATAAGTCTTACACGACCTTGATGAACTGTCATTTGAAGTCACATCTTATCCTTTTCATGATAGAAGTAGTTCCAACTTTCTGTCGATGATGTGTAGACCGATCACGTGATCTAATCACTAAATGATCAGGTGATACGAACCTTAAATTTTCTGTAATAACTTGCACAAATAAGTGGGATTTGGAGTACCTGTCTAAATGGATGGCCAAGGTGGGAATGCGCATGATGGGCTGCTCAATTCTCACAAGCTCATGAGAGTAAGCCACCTTCTCCCCACTTTTGCGCTTCAGCACCACCCGCCCTGCCACTGTCAGGTCCCGGTCAAACCAAGTGTGCCACAACCCCCCTCCATAGGTTTGCACACCCACCTCCAAAAACCCATGCTTGCTCACCTGCAAAACCAACAAAAATACAAGTCAATCCAGCCACCATTTCAGTGAAAAATTACATGTCATTCCAACCACCACATACTGCAAGAAAAGGATGCCAGTGAAATGAGGCTCAGATACTTCTTTTCTGACTTTGAATGTTTAAAATCAACCCTATGAAGCCCTATTTCTCTATGATCAGATCAAAGAGGAAAAAGGTGGCTAAACATTCATGGGACAACATGACCTTTGTTTCTTCAGAGGTGGCAAAAACTAGTACTAACTTAAGAGCTAATATGAGTGAGGAAAGAGTAGTGTCAATGGTAAGACTCATGACCAAGAGGGGTATCTAATTGATGGTTGGGTGACTTTAGAAAGGATCCATACCTTTGACAGAGGCTTGAGCTTTGGACATGGGCTGTCGGTGTGAGCGCCAATGATGAGGAACCCATTTCCAGGTACGTATCTGCAGAGGAAAAACAACAACAACAACAACAACAACATCATCCACACATGGTAAGCAAGGGTTTGGTGAGAACTTGAACGTGAGGAATGTGAGATTGTTGTGGCGTACTTCGTGCCCACAGTGAAGGCCACAATGGTGGAGAAGTTGCGTGTAAAGAAGTATTTCCCTCCGGCTTCCAGAGCCCACTCTGCTTTCTCTGAGAGGTGCTGGTAGCCTGCATCCAGCAACCTCCGTTTGGATTCCACTGCACAAAACAAGGGTTTAATTCAAGACCAGGATGGAAATTACACAATCCAGAGGTGACATAAAACCTGACATCGATCCCTAAACCTAATGGTCCGTGTCAAACTCACAAGCTTCCATGAAACCTGACAAACTCTAAGCTAATGGTCCATGTCAAGACTAAGATCTAATTCATAAAATTCAGAGGCTCCAGGGAATCTGACGTGAACCCTAAGTAATAAAAACATGATGATCCATGTCAAGGCCAAGATGAAATTCACAACGCTTCCATGAAACCTGCCATAAACCCTAAAAAGAAGAAAACCTGATGATCCATGCCAAGACCAAGATCAAATACACAAGCTACCATGAAATCTGACATAAACTCTAAGTTAATGGTCCATGTCAAGACTAAGATCATAAAATTCAGAGGCTCCAGGGAACCTCACGTGAATCCTAAGAAATAAAAACATGATGATCCATGTCAAGGCCGAGATGAAATTCACAGAGCTTTCATGAAACCTGGCATAAACCCTAAAAGAAAAAACCTGAGGACCCATGTCAAAACGAAGGAAAAAAATCACAGCATCCAGAGCTTCCGTAAAACCTAATGTAACGATCCAACATGGAATTCACGGAATCCAGAAGCTTCAAGCATAAACCCTAAGCAGAACATCCTAGTCTCTGCACCGATAAAGCTAAAATCACCGACGCCCAGATCCTCAATCTGTGGGAGAGGACATACGGACGGCATGGAAGGGCGTCCAGGCAGCATTGAGAAACTCCACCAGCTCCGCGGCTGTAGAATTCGCCATGGTCAGTGAGAAGCAACCGCTGCGATGATTGAGTGCGCACTCGAAGGATGGCGCTGTGTCTCTGTGGAAAAACAGCAGGGGCGGCAGCTATAACACGCTCTTGGATGGACTGTAATAGAATCCTGCCCTAAACCGACACTATCTTCAGGGGTTGCAGATTTCGAACCCGGTCTTGGTAGATGATGAGTTCGTTGAATGCTTCATCTGGTTGCATTGTGGGTTGTGAGAGAAGGTTTCGTTTGGAAGGAATCATGTGATTTTTCAAAAAGAGTGAAGCGCTTTGGAGGCTTTTCTTTTATGAAGAGATGGTTGATGACAAGTTTAGCAGCCTTGGTTGTAAGGCTCGACTTGAGCGCTACAGCACTAGTTCTATAGTACAGTCTCCAGCTCTTGAGCGGTTTTGCTCAGGAGAAGAGGTCTACAGGTACAAAAATTGGTGAAGAATCCGCTTTCTAAGTTTCTAACATGACGAAGATGCTACTGTACACAATCAAGGATCGGGAGGGTAGGTCGATCACATGGACCTGTTTCCTCTGGAATGTCGAATGTCTGGACTGTTGGCGAAGACCTGTGGGACGGCTCCTTCGGAGACGGCCGCAACGTGATCACGCCGGGGCTTGGAGTGCTTGGAGACGCCGCCGTACCTGTGAGTGAGGAGGATGTAGATCAAGGTGCGCTCGTCTGCAGCTTGGCCGCAGCGGGTGCAGAAGGCGTGGGAGTAATAGGTGCTCACGGCCCAGGGCGGCAAGCGGGGGCTCTCGGCGTCGGCTTCGGCTCTTGCACATGGACACACACAGGACGGTTTCGCGCTCAGGAGCTTCAGGGAGCAGGTGGAGTCGCAGCCGACGGACCATCGCTGCTTGTTGGCGAAGTTCTCGTTGGAGTAGTACATGGCGGCGCCCATGTACATCTCCGCGAGGTGCCTCGGCCAGAAGGAAGGCGGGCAACGGCCGCACGCGGTGCAGAACGTGTGCCTGTAGTGGAAGCTGATCGCCCAGTAGGTGTGCTGATCCTTGCCCGTGCACTCGCATCTGATCCCCCGCTCAATGTCGTCCATCCTCGCCACCAGGAACAGCTTCGACGGGTCCTTGAGCTCCTCCGGAAGGTCCGGGAAGTCCCCCGCCGCGGACGGCAGCCGGTGCTGCTTCGGGGTGAGATGCCTCGACGAGGAGGTGGACACCGGAGAAGACGGCTTCTGCGACTCCGGGACGTCAATCCCGTAGCACTCGAGCTCCCGCTTCAACCTGAACATCTCGCTCTCGGACATCTTCGGGAGCGCCTGGAAGCTGCCGTAGCGCAGAATCAGCACCATATTCTGAAACGTCGCCTCGTCGCAGTCCAGCACGATCGGGTCCGGGATGCGCTGCTTCTCCAGCAACGAACCGAAGTACGTCGAGTGCTTCAGCGTGTCCGCAGAGAGCGTATACGGCACGCGCGTGCGCCCGACGTAGAACGTCAAGTCCGTCGGCCGCGGCTGCTCCTTGAGAATTCTCCCTCCGCTCCCGTTCATGTGGTGCGTCCGCGTCTGCAAGTGCATGTGCTCCATCATCGTCGTCGCCATCACGTCCGCCGCAGCTTCGTCCAAGGCCGATATCACATCCTTCACAGCAGAGCGCGGGGGCATCGGACAATGCTGCAGCTGCGCCTTCTCGTACGCCAACCGAGGCTCCAACGCAGACGGCAAGAAGAAATCCGAAAGATTCATGAATCAAAGAAACCCTAGCACCTCAATGCCATCGACACACACCAACGCATCCCCCCTCCACACTCGCCTCGAAACCTCAAACCTTAAATACAAGCAACCTCGTTCCCCACGCCCCTACCTCTGCCACTCCATTAAACTCTCACAGCATTCACGTCACATCTCTAGATCATCAATCCCGTACCACCTCCACTCCGCCAATCTGCCAATCGGGCCCGCACTCGCGCCCACAACCAACAACCTCAAGCATTAACTTACAACAACATAAACACCACGAGGCAGCCTCCTCATCGGAGGAGACGAGGTATCACCCAGGTATCAACATGGTATCACCATGGTACCTCAACTACCGCGAAATCCCGACACTGGCGGGCTCCACCGCCGTCGATTCGAGGGGGCGATTGATCGTGGCCGTTCGAGGTCACTTTAAAGTTTAGATCGCGTATATCACGCCCGCTGAACTCCGGGAATCAGGGTTGTCTGCTCCTTTTTCAGAAAGTTTATGTTTTGACTGCTGGCTTTGTGCTTTTTACTTTTCCGTGTACTTTCCTGTTTTCATCAACGGCTCTTGAACAGAGAACGTTTTTTGAGTTTGTTGATGTTTGGAAGGGTACCACTTTTGCTTCCGGAATTATATTTGCTTTTCACCGCCGGTCCAGTGAAATGAATTAGAATTCCTTTGTAGGAATGTGATTGGCTCTGTCCTAGTTTACATGGCTCCTTCCTCCACTTTAATTAGTATTTGTGCTGTAGGTTATAAAATTTATATTGTATCCAGGTAATTCCCCGCCATTGCAGTAGCAGTAATTTTTTTAAATTTCCTTCCTACTTTTCACATGCCCCTGCTTTTTATTTCTCTTCTACTTCCTCCCCACTACCTTCAACGGATTTGTTTCTCAGTCCTATGAATATGGTCCCCAACATTACAAAAAGTACAGACAAATGCTCGGATTTGGTGGAGGTGGTGGTGGTTTGTGAGGATAATGCGCCCCCATTTTCTCTTTTTAGATGCCCACTGAACTAGCTCGTTTCTATATTTGCCAGAAGGAGGCTGTCCGCGAAACCTTCCGGATATCAAAAGGGGCCACCACCGCCACCACCCCCCATGAAACTCAATTCTAGTCTCTCATTTTGCCTCCTTCAAGGAACATACTCTTTTATTCTAATTGGCATCTTCACCTAATTTCCCTACATCGTACGGACTTGTAGCATATGCTGCCCCAATAAAAGGGATATAGAAACAATACGCTTGTGTCAAAACCACGGGAAAAGATTGTTGCCACTACCCGGTTCGACGCCAATTGGGGTTGTATTGAGGTTGTGTGTAGTAGACAGGGTAATAGGGTGATGTGCGTTCTAGAGCTTTGTTAGTTGTCTGGTATGCCAACCCTTATGCACTTTTTCTTGCGTCAGAAAAAGGAAAAAAAAAACAAGGGAAATTGCTTAACCCCTAAGAGCCCATTTTATCCTAGGGGGCGTTTTTCATTTTCGGCAAGTACCTAAATTTTGAAAAAACATCTCTTCTTTTTGAAATTTTTATAATAGATTGTCTCTGATAAGATCTTTGAGGAATTTTTTTTTAAATAAAAAACTGGATACATGATATGAAACTTATTAGCCTTCAAAGTTAAACTAGGGACTCCGAGTTGCTCCAAAAATTTAGCCTGAAGTTTCTATTGACGTTGAGATTTCTCATACTCGTAGAGAAGATGACCTTCTTTGAATATGTCAACAAAAAGTTCTTGTCTTTAGTGTAAAAAAACATTTAAACTTTGAGTCAAACATTTTCACACAAGGTCGGGCAAGGTACCAAAAAACTCTTTCTATTCTTCATAAAACCTAGAGATCTTCATATTTTTCACTTTTAATTTTTTTGACAACAACATGTGGTGAGAACCTTCTTATTGACCATTTAAATTATCATTTTAAAACATATTAAATTCACAACAAAATAAAACGAGAATTGGAATTTTTTGAACCTCCACTTCTTGCACACTTGTTTTGAATATGCTACACCCCTTCTCTACCTCTAAAAATTGGTGTACAAGGAACTAACATCATGCTTAACACAATGGTAAAAGATTTAGACCTTGTATAGTGCAAAAATTTGACACCAAATGAAGTCAAAGTCTGTTGATTCACTCAACATAGGGCAGAAAATGAACCATTTTCTTGACTTCAAACGCTATATTCTTCATATCCGTGCAGTGGATTGTAGCCAAAAAAATATGGTAAGTTTATATAGAAGTATTTTTAAAGATCTTACGGTTAAAAGTCCAAAATTGTACTTCAAAATTAGATTTTCTTGCCACTTATCAATAGTCGCAGTTTTGGAGTGTTGCTTGAGGGAAAATGCCTTGAGCTCTTAGGGGTTTAGTGTAAAGTTATAAGAACATACATACCATCATTTTTAGACTTCAAAGAAGAACATAATGTGGCCTTCCAATCCAAGGGGGTGTGGAGTAGGGTTGGGGGGTGGATTGGGTTACGTTACCTGCAATTCTTGATTTAGCTATGACACAGGTTTAATGTCGCACGCGGGTCTGAGCTTCCATTACTGCCTCACACTTTCATTATGTGCGCTCCACTCCATTAATTTCAATGCCACCTACCTAACCTGGTAATTTGTATCCTACATGCTGAAGCATCCACAAATCGGATTGTGAATGACAGCCCTTATTTTATTTTATTTTATTTTTGTCGATCTCGAGCCAAATTGCGATTTCATGTCACCAAAACTTCATTGATGGCCGTTGCTATATCGCCATATTGCCACTAATGAACAGCCGGGACTCCATCCTATTGCCAGAAAGGATGTACAATTCTATGTTTATGGAGATGAATTCTCAAAATGGATATTCATGGAGAAAATTTGGTTTTGTATGGTTTTAGGAGAAAGCCATAAGTGCAACAGCTCCCTAGCCCCTGTAGCCATCGTGCCTATCCCAGTAAAACAAAAAAATAACGGCTGGAGAATGATATCTTTTATGTTGTTCCCTTGGGTGCCCTACAAACTTTTCCCTTAGTACCCTATGCGTTGGTCGGGTTAGTTCATAATTAATTCAATATGGAGACTGTGCAAAAAATTTGGACAATATAAGGGATTTGTCTAAGGTCATACCCATGTAATGCCAAGGTCATACCCATGTAATGTCAAGGTCATATCTATGTAATGCCAAGGTCATACCCATGTATTGCTAAGGTTATACTCATGTATTATCTAGGCAATATTCATGTGACACCTAGGTGGTATCCGGTGTATCGGAACCACTGTGGATCTAGAAAAATAATTAATTCGACAAAGAGTATCTGAACCCGACCAATGCCTATGGTATCGGCTTTGAGCTAATTTTAATGTTTACTTCTAGTACCAAACTTTATATACTTGCATGTCTTAAGCTTTGGGGAAAATTTGCCTGATATCAAATGCTTGATGGAGGAGATTAGAGTAGTTGCACCGCTTACTCCAACATACATGCCAAACCGGGCAAGTGCGGTGAGCCTTCAAACCAAAGATATTTTTTCTACACCAAATGACACCGGGACAACAATGCAAGGCAATTCCATGCCAACCTCCCTTGGAGCTTGCAAGCATGGTGATAGTGTTTACTGGGTCTAATGGAACATGCGACACACAAGGCCAGGACTAGAGCACATGTGAGGGCGACCCATGGCGGAATAAATTATTGGCGGGGTCCTTTATAGTGGTTGTGGTGTGAACGCGGGTGACAACAATCTAGCTGCCTCTATACCCAACACGGCATTGAGTTCTTGGCAATGGGTTGCACCGAGTAGAGCAATGCGGGTGCTATTATAGGGTTTGAAGTCAACGTACGTAGGTAGTGAACATTGTGGATTCTGTGAAGAGATACTACTCTATTGATTATCATACACCATTAATAAAATTCATGAATTGAAAGAAAGAGGTCTAAAAGTGCACTATGTTGATAGCTTCACGTTGACAAACAATTTGTGAAGCTAATCAACATTTATATATGATTTAACCCCTAAAGGACCAAAGTCTCCTTCGAGGGGTTTTCTGATTTTGGGCAGGTTCCTAAAATTCGAAAAAAAATCTTTTTTCTCTGAAATTTTTATTCTAGATTTCCTCTAATAAGAGCTTCGTGGACATATTTCTATTTTATTTTTTGGATTTGTGGTTTGAAAGTTAGTACCACTTAAAGCCAAAAGTGGGGACACCGGGCACCTCCAAAAATTTTGACGAAAGTTTCTATTGACATTGAGATTTTTCACACATATAAAGAATATTTCCTTTTTTAGAAATTTTCAAAAAAAAATCTTGTCTTTAGTGTAAAAAGGCATTTTATTCCAAGTCAAACATTTTCACACATTGTCAAGCAACGGGGGAAAAAAACTTCATCTTTTCTACATAAAACCTAGAGATCTTTATATTTTTCACTATTTATTTTTTCAACAAAAATATGTGGTGAAACCTTCTTATTGACCGTTTGGATTATCATTTGAATATATACGTAGTTCACAAAAAAATAAAACGTGAAATGGCAATTTTTGAACCTCCACTCCTTGCATACTTGTTTTGAATATGCTACACCCCTTTCTTACCTCTAAAAATTGGTGAGTTGGGAAATAACATCATGCTTAAGACAATGGTAAGAGATTTAGACCTTGTACTGTAGAATGCAAAAATTTGGTACAAAGTGAAGTCAAAGTCTATTGATCTACTCAATGCAGGGAAGAAAATGAACTATTGTTTTGACTTTAAACACTAAAATCTATCAATCCGTGCGGTGGATTGCAACGAAAATTTCATTGCATGTTTATATAGAAGTCTGTTTTAAGATCTTACGGTTGAAAATCCAAAATTCACTTGAAAATTTGATTTTCATGTTTCCTTTTTACAGTGGCAGTTTTGGACTGGTTTTAGAGCGAAAGTGGTCGTGGTCCTTTAGGTGTTAAGATGAACTTGTGTCTACTCTGTTATGTACCAAGATGTTCCAAAACTTATGCAAAACAGAGCGGAGTTTTTACATGGAACGAAAGCTATCAACGTCTAGAAAACCTAGCAGAAAATCACAATATGAGGTCCAATTTTAGATCCATTCATTTCCAATTTAGAGTATCAAATTTTAGATCTCAATCATTTATATGTATGTGGAATACCACATAGTATGTGGCACTAAATTTGTAGGTGCTCATTGTATTCGTGAATATCTTATGTATTTGGCAATGCATTCCTAGATTTTTTTATATCCTATAACTCCAAATCATAATCTAGCTATTAAATGTACGCATGAAATACATGTGCAAATTTGAACTTTGGTGTTTAGTCCTTAAATGTTAGTCAAAAACCATACATACATGCACGTATTTTACTCTGTAGATTACAAAAAATGTATTAAAGTTTAGCAAAACTTACACCTTTGGATTGAAGACTTTTCAAATAACATCTTTCATTTGGAGATCATTTGAGTGGCACCTTTTTGGTTCAAGGGTTTCTACAGATTTTGTAGAAATTGAAGTTCAGTTTGCAAATGAACCAGAAAGTTGTGGCTGAGGCACTACAAGATAAACTCACAAGTAGTGTATATTAATTTCTAAAGCTATAACTCTTGAGGAGGAATTTTGCAAATCTTCTCCAGGTTTTCATAATTGGAATTTGAATTCAAATTTTATGATATTATTCATCCTTTCAAATCCTTACGTGTTTCCCATCAAAAGACTCACTCCAAAATTACTTATTTTGATATACGAGTTTAATTAAAATCATGATATTGTTATTTTATATTCCAATTGTATGGTCTTGATCTAAAGTATACAAAATTAGCTTTAGTTTAATTATCAGATTTGATTGCATGCACTAAAGAAAAGAAGCATGGTTGCTTTTCCCCAACGTGAAGAGTATCAACGGACTTTGACTTTGCTTTCAAATTTCAACTTTTGGTTTCAAATTTTATGAATTATATATGGAATAAATGTTATTTCATCATGATATATATGATGTTAATTTCTTGTAAGGTAAACCTCACCATAACCGACAAGTTGAGCAATGCGCATATATGGAGAGCCCAAATGATATTACATTATTTTTTTAGTGGTATCCAATAGAATTACAAATTATTCTAAGTCAGTTCATATTTTTCCGATGTAATGTGAATTAGTATGAAATTTCAAAGTATGTTGCCATATTTAGCCGGTGACCGTCAATAGGCACCTCCTAAAAGCGCCGATCAAAATTAGGGGGTCTTGATTAATAGCAAATATCTATATGGAGTTGAGTAAGTGATAATGGGATAGAAGTGGGTGGGATATACTCCAGGTTTACAGGTATCACTAACTGATTTTGGTTGGTTGTGAGAGGGGTTACCGTATACCAACTTCTAGAGGTAATGGAAGGATATAGCATTCAAAAAGTTTTTTTTGGCAAGGTATAGAGTACCTTTGGAATCTGCATTTTCATTTTTTGTGAAGCCAATTTTTCATGAATTGCCAATCCGATCCATCAAAAGAGATGATTGCGTTACTTATTAAAACTATATATATATATACATATATATATGTATATATATATATATATTGATGGTAAAGTATCCTCCCCAACTTTGGCAAGCTCCATAAAATATCACTTTTGTTTTACATATCAAATCATAATGTTTGATTAACTTATCCAATTTTTGTTAAAATTGCACTTCCACAAAGCACTTACTTTTCCAAATCTTAAAAGAAATCACATCCTCAAGAATGAAATGAATTGAATTGTCTTTAATGTAAAGGAGGTGTCCATTGGTTGCATTGAAGAACAGAATGTGTAAAGCTCTCATGCTCCAAGTACTTAGAGCATAGCCACGAGGACTCTAATCCCATGTCTAAAGGCCCAGTTGGTTCTGCAGCCGCGTGGTGAGCTGCCAAAGGCAAGCCCAACCAACACCCAGTCGCAATTGAGGCTGTGTGCCTTGTACTGTGGGATGATGCTCAATATGGAGTTTTTGCAATTTGAAATTTCACTTTTGTCAACTTCAATCCTCCCTTGAGGGCTAATATTGTTATTTTATCATAAGTATTTTGGCACAAGATCATCTCTATGTTGTTAACATGTGTGCCAAATTTCAAGGCTAGGCGATGAATAAGAAAAACAATATTTAAAATTGTTTCTCATAGTTCCACATATTGGTAAATTTTGAATATTGCGTTTGGTATTCTTTTTTTGACCTTGAAATTTGGCACACATAAGTTATCAACATAAAGATGCTCTTGTGCCAAAAATTTGATGGTGATTATAAAAAAATTGAGCTCTAGGGAAGGTGCTAAAGTTGGCAGCAATGGAATGGTTTCTCCAAAAATTGTTTCTCACAAGTCTCACGTCAAAAGTTCCATGGGCAAGAAAACCTAATTCAATCTTTGGGAGCGTGTCAAAGTTGGCAAGAGTGGAAGAATTTCCCATAACTACACATAGTGGTAGATTTTGTTAAAAATAAATTGTGCCGATCTTTTCGACTTGAAAATTTTCAAACATGTAATCAACTAAGAGATGGTCTCATTCCAAAAATTCCATGGACAAAAAAAACGTTTTCAATCCTTGGGAGGGTGCCAAAGCTGGGAGCCATTAAACTTCTCATAGCAACACACGTTGATAGATTTTGAGTATCTTTTTTTGTGTTCATCTTCTCGCCTTGAAACTTGGCGCACATTTTGTCAACATAGTGGTGATCTTGTGCCAAAAGTTTCATGGAAAGTGAACAATTTTTGAGCCCTGTCAAAGTAGGCAGCAATGGAAGTAGTCCCCCTAGGTCGATTGCAAAAACACCATTTCTGAGCATCACTCCATTGTACAGGTAGCCGCACAACAAAAGGACCGCTTTTGCAAAAATCAACCAATGAATGGCGACCGAACGGCCAGCCCTTCCCAGCACAGGAGTGTGCACCCCCGCCCGCTGATATCAACCACTGCCCCGGTGGGTCGCTTCACCGATCCTACTCTCACGCCATCTACCGTCTTTGACGATGAGTGGAGGTGCTCCTACTACATCATTCTATACTTCATTACCACCATACCCAGCGGTCGCTTTCAACACCTATGTCGAAAGAATCATTTTTCCTAGACACAGAGATTCGCACACAATGGTTACCACCTAAGTATTACAGGGGTATCACCCATGCATTACACAAGTAGCACACCTTAACATTACATGGAAAATGACCTGGACAAAAACGTTATCTTTTCCAAAACTATGAACAATACAACTCTCCATCTTTGAATGAATAATGTACAAAAGCTACCACAGCGTAGGGTACTCATTCATGCCGTATCTGTATCGCCCCCTCTCTTTCGCTCTCTCTTCGACTTCGGCTTCCACGATAGCTCCAATAATTCTCACCATGGAATGAGAGCAGCAAGCCATCATCGCAGACACATGCAAACGTCGAAAGTGGTGTGTGGAGGTGGCAGTCGGCGCATCCACCACCTCGGTGACTGGAACCTCGTGAAATAACGCAACGTACAAGTCTCTCATGCTCAACTACAGGCATATGATTCCGTATTTGTGTCGCCCCTTAGGCTCTCTCTCTCTCTGTCTTCTACGTCAATAATGCTCACCATGGAATGACAGCAGGAAGCCGTAATTAACGCGCATGCACACGTCGAAAGTGGTGTGTGGAGGTGGCGGTCGGCGCGTCCACCACCTCGGTACTGTACAAGTGTAGGAAGTTACGGATCCGAGTTTATCACATCGTCATTACTGACTTTGCCCTCGCGCATTTATTTGAGGAGGGTGGCGTTTAAATGAGGCAAGTTCCCGCTCGTCTGAGTGCGTCCTAGAAACCAGCGCAGTTTATCAGTTAGTTGGGCTGCCGCCTCCCATTCTTGGGACAAACCTTGCATTTGGCGCACTGTCATTCATTACTGCGCTCTGTGACTGGGGCTTTTGTGGAGGGGTATCCAAGATGCTAGTTTACAGCCCTTCAGCCCTACCCTTAGGGCCGCTTCACACCTAATGCCTGAGTCGAGAGTTTCCATCAATGAGATTGCTTGCATGGCCAAAGTCCGGCCTCTCGGCCTTCACACCAAAGTCCAAAGGCCATCCTCTTCCAATGTACCTTCATGGCAGTACTTTTGGTGCAAGGCGTCAGACTCTCGAGCAAATCATGGATCTCCGTTTTTAGTCAACCCGAACTTCCTTCGAGAGTCTGTCGATGTTTTTAATTAAATAATGAAAATCTGACAAGATCTGTACTATTAGATTAAAGCGGCTGATTTTATTTCGCTAATTTTTTTATGATGATTTTTTTGGCATAATGGTATGGGATATGGACTTTGGGCTTGGGCTTCTGGGCTTCATACCACAGCCGCCCAAAGGCTTCAATATATGTATATTAATGTTTTTTTCCCCCAAGAGTTTGGACTCTCGCCATAGTTTGGGGAGAAATTTTGACGGATGGACTCTTGACTCGGCTTGGTGTGAAGCGGCCCTTAGACCCTTTGAGCATCTCCACCAGGGTACGCGCTCCAACGGATTCCCCCGTTATGCTGTCAAAATATTCGACATCGCAGACTGTAAGCCGGTACAATGGTCAGTCGAGGAAGTGGGATTTACACCTTTCGACGACAAAGGAGCGCCCAATGTCGGGCCAATTCCAAATTTGACCATCTGCCTCCTCGACTCGCCGCCTGCCACATGTCATTCCGGCATCTGAACGGGAACGAGTCTATCCACATGTAAGCTGCCATTTCCCCAGCCCTTCTTTTCTCTACTTTGGGTGCACTCCCTGTCTAACTAGTGCTACATCTATCCCTGCTCTCCACGCAGCTTTACCGCCCTGGCCTAGAAAATTCCCCGCCACGGGTGGAGATGCTCTTAGACCCTTTGAGGTATTCTGGCTGGAGAGAATCTACGACTGTTCTAGATTTATGCAGAATGACATCTATACATTGGATATGTTTCAACACAAAAATCTACGATTCCACTTAATGGAAATCACTATAACTTGCTGATGCTTCCATCGATTGTCATGGCGACGGTCTCAATAGATGCCCATCTTCCTCCACCTCTAAGTCATGATGTATTTTTTCCTTTGCGGGGGCTTCAAGCATTTGCTACAAAGGTTCTTGTGCCAAAACAATCCATATATGACCATTTGGCTTTAGAGGTTAAACCTATAAGGTAGGATGGATCAAAACCGATGAAGATCGAATAATGGTCTCTTCTATGCCCTTCCTGGATGTCATTGACAGTATGTAACTTTCCATCACATCACTTGTAAACTCATTGGTCAATGCATAAGTCATGTAAAGATATGTTAGATTTCCTTCCTAAAGTCTAAAAAGGGTAAAAAAAAAGTGAGCAACATTAGGTTGTTTGTCAGTTTTAGATCGTCTTACATGGTTTGGTTTACTAGAGAAGTTTTTGTGAAAGTGAGAGGGTGTCATCTTCTATTTTAACCCTTTAGCGATGAAGCACCCATTTCAAGATGCATCCATTGCTTTTTGGTTCTTTTTGAAAGATTCCATGTAGTTGATAGTATGAAGCGACCCATAAAAGCGCCGCATGTTCGCCCGCATGTTCACATGTCTATGCCCAATCAAACATACTTGCGTTTAGTGAACTCCAAATTGCGCCGAAGTTCTGACAGATGTAGATTCTACCGGGTAACTTCTACAAACTTTATAGATGCTCGGGGTAAATTCTACGCAATTTGGAGATGAAAACCGAAAGTGAGGTTGTAGTAATTCCTCCAACGTTGCTATAGGATTGAGGAATTAGAGTCTTCTTAAAAGTCCTTCTTGAAGAGAGAAAAAAACTAGAAAGCCAAGGTGAGGTTTAAATATGAGGGATAGAGAGCCCAAGGTCTTTCGTGGTTTCTTTTTCTTTTTCTTTTTCTTTTGCTTCTTCTCTTCTTTGGGGGGAGGGGCATCAATGGAATGCATGAATAGAAACTTTGGCCCTACCCAATGCAAGCTAGAGTTTTTTCCTAGCACCCCAAGTTGCCAAAGATTTTGATTGGTATTTTCCTTACATATTTTTTGAGGAGGATTATCCTTTATTAGGTAGAGAATTGGTGCCATGGTAATTTTAGGAGACATGGTAGTATCTTTAAATCAGGTAGAAGTAGATGAAACTAGGGAGTTGATGAAAAATGTGGCGGATGAAATCAAACATTGGATGAAATTACAGCAGATGAAGATTGATGTTGGATGAAGATTGCTACAAATGAAAACTAGACTCAAGGTTATAACGGCTAAGGTTTGGAGGGGGATGAGGGCAAAGACTCTCACTCTCTCATTCTTTCTTCTTGTGAGATTGGATTCATGGTGTTTGAAGAAGGTAGGGTGGCTAGAGAGGTGCAATTGAAATATTAGATGTGTTGTATCGGAGCACGTGTTGGCAAGTATTCACACCTTAACACAAAGATACCCTAAGGTATTTGTTCCCACAGAGAATCATCGAGAACTACAATGACTAACAACATGTCTAAATCTATACAATGCTAAACATACCACAATAGATACATAAAAAGAAAGAAAAGAAATGTTATATCATACGGGTAAGTCTTATCTACAACAACCCCTCCCTTTGCCGTTAGGGAAGGGCTTTCATCCTTGGGCGGAAACACACGGCGGAAACCAACGGCGGAAACACACGGCGGAAGCCCACGGCGGAAACCCACGGCGGAAGCCCACGGCGGATACCCACGGCGGAAACACACGACGGAAATACACGGCGGAAACCCACGGCGGATACCTACGGCGGACACCCCCTTGGTCCTTGGGAAGGAGAGGTAATACACCCATGTACACTCCTGATACTTATGTGCTCCCCAAGGGGGATTAGGCCCTTCGCTCTTAGGACTTGTGCAACTCTCGTGGTAGGCACGTGGTTTACCTACCTACCAACTGAATTAGTAGTCCTTCCTTTACCTCGAAACGGCTAAAAGAATTTTATCTAGTTGGTCCACATAGACATCCGCACAAGGGACCACCGACTCTACTCCTTTCCTTCAGAGAACGACGTCCTTCTTCTCGTACCTCCAATAGACATCCGCAGAAAGGGGGTTAATTAGATTTCCTTCCTTCTCTCAAGGTAATCCGAGCTGTTAGAGTAGTTCCTAGTTATAACCGCATAGACATCCGCACAAGGAATCAAACCAGGTCCTACTCAGTCTTTTACGCCTAATCTTGGGTTCAATCCTCACCAATAGACATCCGCACAAAGGGAAAGACTGAAACTAGACTTAATGTTTTATGGTAAGGTAATGCTCTTATAAATCAACCGTCCGACCAAAGGTTAGTATATCAAAAATCCAACCACGCCTTCACAACCGGCTACATCTACCACTGATAGGTCACACAAGGTCCATCGAGACTCCTTCCTCATTGGTCACTCCCCCCTTGTCTTTCCCTAAATGTTTACAATCTTACCTGTTATTCCCATCCATCCAGACAAACTCTACTTGATGGAACAAGGAAACAACTGCAAATGTCAGAGTTAGAGTCACGCCCGACTAACAATCTACCCATCTTACCTATTATTCCCGTCCACACGAACTAACTGTACTTGATGGAACAAGGAAACAATGACTTCGACGGTTAGTACGGACTTGAGGAGTGGACTACTTGAAATGGCACTCACAGTCATGTATGGAATCCGAGCTCTCTAACCATAGAAGGTTTTCTGAGAGCGTAGGTTTAGAATTAAACTGAAAGCAAATACACATATCAAACTGAAAACACGTGCCAAGAGGCTCCCCACTTATACTGCAGCAAACACGCACAAACGTCCAAAGCAAAAGATGCCTTCTAACTAAACATGGCGGCATTAACTACCCATGGCGGCACAAATGCCATCCCACCAACTATGTGTGCCAAGTCAAAAGGCATCTAAACACAACTTCCAAAGCAAACCAAGTCAAAATCCAAAGTCAAACCGGGGCCTGGTCCGCGAATGAACAATGACCTACAAACTAAGATACTGATCCTACTGCCAGGTCAACTCGTCAAATCTTCTCTTCTCTTCCTTCCTCTTCCGCTTCTTGGCACTCCGGCTCGAGGTCGATTTGGACGCGGCCTTCGCAAGAGTCGCCAAGGAAAATAACAAATCGGCGGACAAGGAGGAAGCCGGTCTGGACATGGACACACAAGGGAGCACTATAAGAAAACCTTGTTTTTTCTGATGTCTAAATCTGACGCAGAGACATAAAAAAAAATGTCTTGTTAGACAGGAAGACATCCTAGACACGAGGATGTCTAATCGGACATCCAAAATTATCTAAAGACATCTTCATTTTCAGGGTGTCTTGAGGTAACTTTGGGAGGGTAAAACGTGTGCCACGTAGGTGACACATCAGCGCCATGTGGACGGGCAGTGCCACATGGCAATGAATTTCATCATGATGTGGACTTTTCGGTGGTCCCGTAGAATCTGATGTGGCGGCGCCAAAATCCGACGTGGACCCGGGAAAATGATGTGGCATGCCACGTCAGCAAAGTTTTCGGGGGTTTTAGGGTCAAATGATGTTTCTGTTAGACATCATGTAAGACATCTTCGTGTCTTGCTTGATGTCTCCAGTGCCTAGAACGATGTCAAGATTGATGTCTCCGTTGTATTTGTGATGTTTACACGGATGTCTGTTGTGACATCTCGTGGGACATCGAAGTAAACGTTTTCTGTTTTGGTGATGTTTGCGACGATGTGACGATTAATGTCTTTTGGGCATATTAAAGGACATCTGGGATGACATTTGTAGATGTTTATATAGACATCAGAACCGTAAACCACAGACGTCTTACATAACATCAGCATGTGCTTTGCTCACATAGCACAAAACTAGCATGTTCAGTAATACACCAGTCAACAACTGCGAGATACTACGCACCCACAACCTCAAGCCCCTCTACTATCATCCCTTGCTGTCGATACCCCCCTACGGTCGTGCGCATGACTGCCGCTGCACATGTTCAATAAGCCAACAACGAATGCACTTAAAAAAGGGTTTCCAAAGGCGAAGAATTTTGATTTAATTTCATTTACTTGCACTACCTACCTACACATGGTTGACTTCCTAACATCAAGAAATTGATAACCCTACTTCTTGTACTATACAAACGGTCAGCATAGTAGATTACAAGGTGAATCATGTCATAAGATGTCCACACAAACGTCAAAGCAGACATCTTCGACAGGTTTTACTGGATTTCTACGAAGACATCTTCTGGATGTCATGTTCCACTCACCTACGTGCACGCCTCTGCCGTCATTTTCTCTTCGTGGCCTCTGATCTTGTTTCGCTGCCTCTCTGGAATTGCAAAAAAACAACAGCTCACTTACTCTGCGTATGCAATTTCATTCTGTACTACAAAGCAGGGCTTATTTCTTCTATCTTCATGTGTTTTCTATGCTTTCCTTACCACCATACGGGTCCATTTCAGAAAAAAATGTGCATACATGCAAGTAACCAAGTCCAAACATAACATCATAGTCATTTCTTCTGTACCTTATCAACCACCTTCTTAGGTTTTGACTGGCTTCCTTGCTTCTCTTCATGTGCCTTCTTCGGTTGAGATTGTCCCGTTGCCTTTGGTGTGACAGACTTTCCCGGTTTTGACAATCCTGCAGGCTTGGGCATCTTCACCGGAGCCTTTGTTTCGGTACCTGCCTTCGCATTGCACCTTACAAAATATCCCAAGGACTCATCTTGTTTTTTGACTGCCTCCTGATTCTAACATATTTCAAACATGAAATATTATGCACAAATAAGCAAAATGTGTGACATGAACATGTAGCTACCATAAAACACTGAAAACTATGTGCATTGGCTTCCCACCATGACATTCAGACACATGCTTAAAACATAACAGTGTTTGCAAAGATGTCTGCTGGATGTCTCTACTGACGCAAGGATGTCTCCAAAGACGTCTGTGCGTCCACCAGATGTCGCTGCAAAAGGCATTCCGAACATGGTGACGTGCACAGTCCCAAACATGGTCACTGCATGTCTAATCTAAGTTTACCTTTGCAATCTCCTCCGTTTCTACCGTCTCTGCTGCAAGCACCGGTGTAATGGCCTCCTCAACCTCCTCTACAAGTTCAGCCACCGCACTCGTGCCTACCACAGTGTCTCCTTCTTCTGATCCCCCTCCTTCTGCAACCTCCATGGACGTGCCTTCTTTCTTGTCCGTCGCAGCTCCCATGTTGGCATCCTGCCCAATCATGCGCTCAGACACGCCCGATGTGCCATGGTTTGGAGATGCTGGCCGTGTCTTGTCCATAGTGGTTGTTGGTGTAGGTGTAACCTGCAATAACGAAACGCGCTGCAAGTTAGCCCATTCGACATGTTTTTCGACATCCTCTTAGACATCCCTTAAGACATCTTTGTGGACATCTTCGTAGACATCTTATCATAAACTGATCATTTAAGGAGATTCTGTAAGTGTAGAAACTGTAGAATTTGTGTGGATATAATTTTGAAGATAAGAAGGAGAAGTATTCCAAAGTAACCTGCAATAACACGGGTGTTGTAGGTACTGGCAGCTCCATGTGAGGTTGCGGGGTCGAGGAAGTCTGGGAGTCCAAAAGCTGGCGGATCATCATTTCTAAGCACTGATGAGAGTCATCAATCTTGGCCTCCAAGCGCGTGCTGGAGGCATAAATCCTCCCCTCCAAACGCTCGTTTGATGCCTCCATTTTTTGCTCGAGCTCTTGCAGCTTGTTTTCGACTTCCTGCACATCGTCATCGTCGTCATCGATGTCCCTATCCTCCTGCATTTCATTGTACTGCGCCTCCATCTCCTCGTTAATCTCTGATTCGTACGGTGAGCGGTGAAGCCGGCAACACTGCAGTAAAGTATTCACAGAATTGGAGGCACAGATTTTAACAAAGACAACAAAGATAACATTTGCACAGACGTCTCAGGATGTCCCCAACAACTTCGAAGATGCTTACCAGCTTCACTACCGTCGCCTCCCTGAGCGCTGCGGGCCTTGGTCGCTTGCTGCCCTTCCCCTTCGAGACATATGCCATTCTCTCAGACTGCACCTTGGCCTCTGAGGTGCTCCTTCTCTTTACGAGCTTGTTCCATTGCTGATCTGTCACCTCTAGTGGTTTCCGATGTCCTCTATCGATCAGCTGGTTCAGTGCATAGCGTCGGTTCGTTAACGCCTTGTTTACCTTCGTAGCGATCCATGCTGAGTCCACTTCGTCGTCAACGCCGTCCCCCCTCACGTCCCACCCTACAAAACATATTTCAATCAACGCTGTGAGACATCCCTGCAGACATCTTCGTAGACATCCTGCCGGACAGCCCTGAAGACATCCTAATAGACATCCTCTTAGACAGAAAACCGTCATCCCCTCCAACAGAAGCACAATTCTCTTACCTCCTGCCAAGCGATTGAAGAATCTCTCCCTCATCGCCTGAGTCTGCTCTTTGAAGTTGTAGTTTGGATCTAACTCTTTTGAGATCAAGCGCAAAGCTTCCTCGTATGCTTTCTTCAAGTTTCCATAAGGGAAGCCCTTCTCGTCCACGGTCAAGACTTTCTTCACCGCTTCCCTCTTCAACTGCCGTGCTGATCCACGCTGCAGAGGGGTCTCCTCGGGTGTTGCCTCTTCAGCGATGTCATCGTCCTCGATTTCCTCATCCTCTGTGTCGTTTGCCTCCTCCTCATATTCTGGGTCTTCAAACCCCCGACTGTACAACAAGAAACCTTGGCTGATAAAACAATACAACATAAAACCACAAAGTAATCACATGTTTTCAATCTTTTGGTGCACTCACCGGAAATCCTGTTGCAGTTCAAGGTCTTTCATCCGCTTTGTCCGGGTCTGTGCCTCAGTTGCCACGGACCGTTTCTGCTTGTTGTTGGGTCCTGCCTGCACGTCTTCGCGATTCTTCGTCCGCAACTCTCTAGTGTGGCTGTCTTCTCTACGTGGCGATGGCGGCCGCTTCTTCTGGCCCTTCCTCGTCATCATGACGCGCCTGGCTGGCCACTCAACAAACGCCTCGTACTTCGCAGCCATGCCACAGACATGAAAACACACTTTTAGTGAACAGAAGCACAAAATTAGACATCTTACTAGACATCCAGTCAGACATCTTCGCGGACAACGTCTCATACTTTGAAGTAAACATGCAGTACAATCACGGTATTCACAATGCGGATCAAACCACATCATTCAGAAGATCATGAACATGAGCACAAGCACATACACCACCTCGTCGTACTACTGCTACAACTGCTGTTCGGGAGTCATGAAATGGACAAACAGACGTCCTGCAGTACACCAACCGTACGAAACCGAACTTTTCCCTCACCAAATTTCACAGCCACGAAATCACGAATGAAGAAGCTGAAAATCAATTGCAGAACAGATGTGGAGGTAAGGAGAAGAACCACAAATTGATGGAAGCAGACAATTCCAAAACCAGAAACAAAAACGTTCGACGGGGATCGGAGCTTCACATCTTCAAGAAGGGAGAGAGCGGGCTCATCAGCGAGGATCGAGCTGCAGAAGCGGAGCGGTAGAGCGCTCGGAGGAGGGGAGGTGACCTCGCAGGAGACGTCTGCACAATGCAGAGGTGCGAGACGATGCAGGAAAGGCGGCAGCCTTAAAGGCTCGGTCCGCGGTCACCCATCACCGACCTCCGGACTTATCACCGTGCCCCTCGCCCTATCACCGTGCAGGCCCTATGGCCGTGCGATTTCAGAAACCCTCTCCAGCGCTGGTTGATCGGCGCAGCGCTGTTGAAAATCTTGTCTCCATGCCCCGATTCCAACTTCCTCCCCTTTTGCAGGCATCAATCTGCTCGTGCGACCTCAATCCCAAGAGCAAAGTGGAGGTCCACATCGCATGTGGAGGAAGTGACGAAATTTGAGGTGGAGCTTAGGGTTCCAGTTGCTACATACCTTCTGATCCATCGTTTTCGCAATACTTCGTACGGAGATTGGTGTAGGAGGTAATTGCGGTCGCCGATTTGCTTCCATGGCTTCCTTGAATCGCGCGCTCCGCCGCATTTCTGTTCCGGGATTTTGACATTGCTCTTTCATTGTTGTTGTAGGCGGTGTGACTCTTGCAAGGGTATCGACAAAGTTATTGAAGACGTCGAGAGCTGCGTTTGTAACCACGGACGCTCGCAACTTCTCTGGTACGGTGTCTCCACATCCACCATGTCTATAACGCACATGAAATCCTCTAGTTCCCTCCATGTTTTCAGAATGCTATGGTATGCACTAAGGTAGGAATATTGAGGACCTTGGTTGCATGAAAAGTAGGAGTCGTAGCTTATCACAGTTGCCTTAGCTGTTTGACAGTATGCGCAGCCGATGCTAAGTAGGTTGGACACGTGGATTAGGTAGGTTGGACACGTGGATTAGGGTTGCTTATAATTTATTCCTACTGTCATTTTGACGTCTAGACATCTCGTTAGACATCTACTTAGACATCTCGTTAGACATCTACGTAGACATCCCAGGAGACATCTGCAGGTGAAGAAGTTATTTCATACTTTACGTTGGCAGAAGTTAAGCATGATGGGAAGTATTCAGAACATTCTTTCAGCTGACATAGAACAACCAAGTTTGGAGTTTGGAAATCAATAGGAATGTATTTTCTTTCATTGTATGAAGAATTACTATTTGAACATAAGGAAAATTGAAGAGACTAGAAGCTTGCGATGTTTTTTCGCACTCCATGCACATTGATGTTATGAAATGCACTGTACAGTGAAGTAAATTGGAAATTAAAATCACATTATCTATGTATAAAATTTTGTTCATGCCTATAGTGTACAAGTGGATAATAATTCTATATGAGGACGTTACTTTGCGCAATTCGTATTTTGTAGAAGACTTACTTCCAAGGTACAAACCCAATGTATTCGATTGCTATATTAACGTCTGCATTTTGAGTACAGTACTTCATTTACTTCATACTATCGTGTAAGAAAGTTTCGATCCACATATTCGATATTCATGATGTGAATTTGTGCATATACTTCTAGACGCCGTCATTTCCATTCTCCATGTGTAAGTGCTGAAGGACAATGAAATCTGTTCAAGGTTCGTTCTTTGAGGACGTCTACTGTGATGTCATCATGGATGTTCTCATAGACATCTTTAATGATCAAGACACAGTCTTACAATTGCATGTTCACGTTCTATGTATGGTTATGTGAAGATTGTCTTTTCTGTATTGCACTAAGTACTCTTAAGATGGTTATTTGTTATTATCAGCAATGTATGCATGCACATGTATACGTACGATCAATGCAGTGGATGTATACTACCATCACCTATGGCAGAACACCTATAATCATCCATCTATAATGATGTGCATGGCTGTAGAGAACAGGGATAATACGTTGTGGTCTCTGACGTAGATATACCAACCACGTACGATGTCTTAGGAGACATCATTACGGATGCTATCATAGACGTCTCTGCGTTTAAATGGACATCCTCGTACACATTCTGCAGTAAATGATGCCAAATTTGAACAATGCGCAGTCGTGTACAAGTCATTTCTTCCGTGTTCCTTACGATCAGTATGATTTCTAACATGGTATAATATATTTTTCTATACTTCGCAGCGAAGTTGCGGCAATGAGTACACAGCGGTGCCGCCATGGCGCAACGATTCGAATTGATGCTGATGGGCGGACAATGCGTCACATCCCGCTTGCGGACCTTATCCTCCAGACAGAGCTACGAGTGGCAACGACGCAAAACATATCATCATTTTACTGCCCTTGCCAAACCTGCCATGGGGGTCGACGCCAGGGAATCGCCGTCATTCGAGAGCACCTCGCAGCCATTGGCAGAGACCCATTTTTGACTAAGTCCATCATCGGGGGTGACCCGCCTCATGGGTATCCACCGGAGGGTATATGGGTGGAGGATGTTGCATACGATGACGACGTTGTACATGATGGTGGCACAGCTGACGCTAATGATGTCCCCGACGATGTTGTTCACGATGTCCCTAGAAGGGATGATGTCAACGCAGACGCCATACTACTCGATGAGTTTCACGACGTCCAGCGCCAGGTTATGGATGCTTTGGATCGTGGTGATGCACTACACAGGGATGCAGGAGGCGAACCCAATGTGGTAGACAATGATGAGTTCAATAGCGACACAGTTGATGAACTGCAGAACTTGTATGCGGAAGCCACGACACCAGTGTATCCAGGAGCAAAAACCAGCGTTGTCTCTGCTACAATCGTTCTGATGAACATGTGTGTTGTGTTTGGGGTCAGCAACACTTTCAGAACCGAATTGTTCAGGTACTTGGCACAGGATTTACTACCGAAGGACAACAAGCTGCCCAACACTCATTATGCCGCCGCAAAGACAATTCGTAGATTGGGGTTGGACTACAACAACATCCATGCTTGTCCAGATGGCTGTGTATTGTATGAGAATGATCATGCAGAGTTGGTGACATGCCCACAGTGTTCGAAGTCTAGATGGTTGGAGGGCACAACTTCCATCCCAGCAAAGGTGATAAGACACTTCCCTCTCATTCCGCGGCTTCAACGAATGTGGAGATCGCCAGAGATTGCAAGCATGTTGACCGGTTACAAAAAACATGTTAGTGACGATGGAGTTATGCGATCTGTAGTTGACAGTCCCGCGTGGAAGCACATCAACACGGACGCTGCGTTTCACATCTTCGGACGTGAGGACCGAAACATGCGACTTGCTTTAGCACTTGACGGTGTAAATCCCTTCAAGTTGAGCAACACAAACTGGTCGACGTGGCCAGTGCTGGTATTGATTTATAACTTGGAGCCGTGGTTTGTTACGAAGAAGTTCTTCATATCATTGTGCATATTGATTTCGGGGAAGCGGTCGCCCACGGCGACAAACATTGATGTATACCTGCGCCCATTGTTGAACGAGCTACAGCAACTTTGGCGAGGTGTACCAGCACAGGATTTCAGCCAACCCGTGGGGTCTCGATGCTTCAACCTACGCGGGTTGCTCATGTGGACTATTTCGGATTTCCCGGCGTACGGCCTGATCTCTGGTCTATCATGTAAGGGGTATAAAGGTTGTCCTTGCTGTGGCCCACAAACGGATGCTCGTATGGCGAAGACTGGGGATATGCGCCCTGACCGTACGGCAAGAGGCTCGAAGATAGTGTATGGGGGAATACGTCTATATCTCGGTCGTCAGCATCCATATCGGAGGTACACTAGGTTCAATGGCCACCGTGAGACTCGAACGGCGCCACCAACCGTCTCAGGGTTAGACGTTATCCGGTACGCTGCATGGCGGCAATCATACTTGGATCTTGGTGGGCGGGAAGGGGCTCCCGGTGACCCTGTTCACAGCACGGGAGTCAAGCGTCTCAGTGCATTCTTCGAGCTACCGTACTGGCAGGTAAACAAGTCGTTCATCTTCTGTTGTAACAGCTGTCGTTCGCACTTTACGGGCATATAATCGTCACGGTACTCCGCACGGATGTCTTCTGAGACTTGACAGATGTCTTCGTAGACGTCTTCGTAGACATCAATTACAACAGCTAGACGTGGACGACAGTGAACCGCACAATCACGGCATATTGAGCACGAGGAATATGGATCTAATCACATGAATGGTTATTATGTAACAGCATCTGAAGGTTCGACACATCTTGGATGTCATGCACTGTGAAAAAAATCTATGCGAGAACATTCTGAAGACGTTGTTTGGAATGAACGACAGCCCTGGAAGTCGCCAAGATCTGCAGGACTTGAACATACGTGAGGAGATTTGGTTGCAGCCCCCACGTTGTCGAGGTCATGAGTACTACATGCCGCAGGCCCCATACATTCTGAAGCCAGAGGAGAAACAACAGTTCGTTCATATAGTTTCAAGTATGCGAACTCCAACAAAGTACGTGGGGGCAATTCACAAGCGGTTGCAGGACGGGAAACTACAATATATGAAGACGCACGACTACCATGTCCTTATGCAACAGGTACGAAGTTGAATTGGAAATGAGTTCTGAAAAAACTAAAGTACATAGAAGAGTTGAGGTGCTAAAAAGAACTGAATATAGTAGGAACCCGCATCACTTTGAGACATCATTTCAAACGTCCGCTTGTCTAGAAGGATGTCCAGAAGGACATCCTTATGTCCATGCAGACACGGTTGATGTTTTTGTACACCTCTTTTGAGGTAGATGGAACTGGCAATCCGTTCTTACAGGTACGCATAACTCAATGTCAGAGGATCAGTAGTTTCTTACTTGCACATGATGATTGTATGGGGGGTTGCAGATACTTGCGGTGGCCATTCGCAACGTCTTTGGCGAAGAGGTGCGGGTTGCGATCATCAAAATGTGCAGGGTTTTCCAGCGCATATGCGAGATGGAGGTACGAGAAGACTCCCGCGATAGTCTCATGCACGATGTGGTAATGGCAACATGCGTGTTGGAGAAGGAATTCCCACCAACGTTCTTAAACGTGATGGCGCATCTTCCTGTATATCTTGTGGAACAACTCTTCATATGTGGACCGGTCCACTGTAGATGGATGTATCCAATCGAGAGATACATGAAGACGCTCAAAGATTACGTAAGGACGTACGCACATCCCGAAGGGAGCATAGCAGAAGGGTACCGTCTCGACGAAACACTTGGATTCTGTACAGAGTACATGAAACGCCATAGAGCAACAAATTTCCGAGTATGGGACGCAAACGAAGATGCTACCATGAATGATGAGATCTTGAGGCGCAATGAAACAACAAAGCGCCGAATGTCTGATGAGGTACGGGGCTACGCACATGCATTCGTCATCGACAACGCAGCGTGCTTGGAACCTTTGTGAGAGTGAGTTCCTGTACCAGTACTTGGGCATGTCAGGCCGTCCCTGTGGTTGGCACCTGTAGAAATGGGCCTTGGTAACATGAATGATCGAATCGAAGTCTGATAGACGTGGATGTCAAGGAAGATGTCTAGTAGGACATCCCTTCTAACATTCATGAGTCCTTAGAAATGTCTTGCAAACGTCAATGTAGATGTAGTAGGCGTTGTTAGCACGGACGCTAGGATGTCTATACAGACATCTTCGAGGACATTTCAGCAGTTGACACATGTGTTGTGTGTGTTAAGCATGGAATTGAATAGTCTAATAACAGAGGTGGGAGTGGTGCACAGGGAATACATCATTGCGAAGGGACGCCGATGGAAAGAGCGAGAAGCATTTCGAGTACAATCAAGACGTCATCGATCCTCTAGACCTGTGACGTACCCCCCCGAGCTGAGGGATCTGCCATGCTTTGCAGATTGGCTAAAGGCACGAGTGCTGCAAGCAGAAGCGGCCGGTGATCGTCTTGACGAGGACGTCGTACAGTATTCCTGCCCTCCGGAGCGGTTCGCAACCTCTCATCGGCATATGAATGCATTCGGGATGCATTTGCGGGTGCGGACGTCGGAGGCGGGCCTTGTTACTCGAGACTCATGTGTAGTGGCCACTTATACACAACAGTTGCGTTGGGGGATTCGCAATGGGAGGCCCATTGAGCATACCGCAGAGCATGTGGGATATATCCAGGAGATAGTGGAGCTGGATTACCGTAATCACTGCACCACGGTTTTGCTATGCGAATGGGTAAGAGCCTCACCGGACGTGCGAGTGCCGAGTATTGAGCGTGACAAGTACGGATTCAGCATGGCAAACTTCAACCACATGGACAATAGAGTGCATCCGGATTCATTTGCATTCCCCTTGCACTGTCAACAAGTTTTTTTCTCCGATGACCCGACAAGACGCGGATGGAAGATCATCTGCCGAACAGACGTCCGCGGTCGGCGTACAACATTACATCATCGGCAACCTGTGGCGAATGGAATCGCAATTGGTGACGACGCGAACTTCCAAGGCTTACAACCGCAGATCTTGGAGATAGAGCCTATTCAGAGACCGGCGCCGACTGGAGGGTCCTATGTTACAGCCACAACAAATTCAGACAGTGATGGTGAAATGCAGGATGAGTAGTAACAGAAGAAGTTGGTACTGCCGCTTTGGGGTAAAGGACGTATAGTAGGATGTCGTGCAGGACATTTTTACGGACATCCCAGTGGATGTCTACGGTGAGGTTTATGCGTTACTGTAGTCATAGTAAGCCGGATGTCCACAGAGACATCCGCCTAGATGTAGTATGACTTGTCAAGTCGTCTGACGTGGAGTTTTTCTTGCCAACAACGAAAGCGCTGTAAATTACCTTTTTCATGTATGTCCATGTGTATTTTGAGGATTAAATATCAATGAAATTACTTATACTTTGAAAATCTATTTTTTGTCACCAATAATATTTTATTGATATTTAATTATTTATATAATATTATTTAATAATTTTAATAATTTTATATTAATAAAGAATAATATTTTTATTTAAATACATTAATTTAATATCATAATTTACTTAAATATATTAAAAAATTACTTATTATATTTTTACTAAAATATAAAATTATATTTTTATATTATTCAAAAACTGGACCAATGACAAATCAGTGAGAATATTCTGAATTTAATATTTCCAATATTGCCATGTTACAAAATAAAAATTTTAATAGGAAAAAAATAAACACTTTTGAAAAGTGTGATGTCTTTTCTTTTCACTCTTGAAAACCGCTGCCATTAAGCTACTTTTAGAACAGTAGAAATGCTTTTTACCTCGCATACCAGTAACTTTTACACGTTTTGACCTCGTTGGACCAAAATCCCTTGCCAGCGTGGCAATTTGATGTCATCGGAGATGTTTCGTAAGACATCTAAAAAACTCTGACGTCTCGACGAACATCTGGCAGACATCCCCGTCTCCATGCCTCGCCAATTCCAATTGATCTTATTAGACATCCAAGACATCGGGATGTCCTCTAAGACATCATCTAAGACACGAAGACATCCAAAAATCTTCAAGATGTCTAATTTAGACATCAGAAAAAACAGGGTTTTCTTATAGTGGAGGGTCTTCCTCGAAGTCAAAGAAGTATCCGGGCCACTCGGAGTGAGTAGCATAGAAGTAGTGCTCGGATGAAGCTCGGGGCGGGTCGGGAAGGACGGTACCGGGCTTGGAGTCACAGTGAAGACCTCCTCCGCAGCGATGGGTCCAGACTTGTCCTTCGTTGATACTGGAAGGTGCAAGTAAGCGGAGCTCTCACTCGTGGACTTCCCTGGGCAAGACACACTCTGCAAGGGCACCACGATTGGCGTGTCGCGAATAGTGCCTGCAAGAGGGAGTGTGCAAGGACCAGTCCTGGGTGAAGGCTCCCTCGTGACACCCGTACTCTCCTTCCAATCGCTCTGTACTTGAGTAGTGCTCTCCCAAGGAGAAGGACAAGCAGCAACTCCCATTGCTGGAGCTCGTGGTGGAAGGTCTGGGCTATCAAGATCAACCACCTCCTTTGGCATATCTTTGCCACCCAAACCTTGTCCACCCGAGTCTGTCTCTGATCCCGAATTTGCATCCTTGCCCGAACTGTCAAGATCCTCCCCAACCTTGGGGAGGATGTGAGTGAGGTTGCCCACGAATACCCTCATGTTAGCATAAGCCTCTTCCAACTTAACGGTCTGCTCCACCATGAAAGCAATCACCCGTTTGTTGGAGATATGGCCATCTCTCTCCAACTTGGCATCGAACATCTTGGCCTTTGCAATCGCATCTGCCGGGACGTGTAACGCGTCCTCCACGTGCTGTAATGTTGCCGCCGAGGCATTGGCTTGCAGAAGAGCCTCTTTGCAACTCCCCTCTACCTCCAATGTCCGACTCTTCATCTTCGTCACGTCCAAGGTGAGCCGGTGGACCTTTTGCTCCATGATGCGGAGGTCACCAACCCCTCCAACTCTCTCCTTGACCGCAACAATCAATCCCTCACGTGGAAGATTGCTCACCAAACCGCTCACGTGTCCCAAAGTCCCATCCACGTCATCCACATACTCCCGAAGTGCCTCTATCAACTCAGAGGCCGGGTAAGTCTTACCTCCAAGTTGCGCTGGTCCAGTGGCTGCAGCACGGATTGCCGCACTGGTCCTAGTGGCAGGAGCTCCTCCCTGCCTCTGCCTCTGGCACTTGGGCGGTAGTAACGCCTCCTCCTCCGAATACGATGCGCTGCTCCCTCCTTCAAATCCTGGCTCGGGCTCCGACTCTGTCCCCTCAAACTTCTTTAACATGAGCTGGGTCCCATACGCGATGTCTTCCTTGGGAGTTGTCTCCTTCAAGTGGTGATAGAGATGGATCAAGAAGGGGTAGATGGGGGATCACTTGGCATTGTTGATGCCCTTCACCAACATGAGCACCACCTCCCTGACAATAATGGCCCAATTCACCATCCTTTCTCCCAGAAAAGATCCATATATGGTGTTGGCAACGGTGACAGTGATTCGGGAGGGCTTCTCGAGGTGCAGGATGGGCACGAGGAATGCAAAGACCCATTTGGCCCGCGGGTCAGAGCAATTCTGTAACGAATAGCCGTTTTTGGCGTCCTTGGTGCTCAAACATCCTTTGGCGTATTCCTCCTTCTTCAAACTGGTCCATCCTCCTCCTTGTCGTGGGAATCCATACACCTCTTGCCACCTCCCCATGGTCCACCTATCCGGACAAGCCCGGATGCCATCTTCCTCTGGTTGAGGTAGTGGGTTCCTCCGCATCTCTTGTATGGTAGAATCAACACAAAAGTTCCAACAAAAATCAAGGAGTGAGAGGCAACCCATGCGTAGGAGATCCTCCTTGAGCTCCGTGAGCTCAAGAGAATCCTTGGGGAGAACTAGGCATATCGCTATAGGTGATGAAGAACCGGTCGCCATTTCTCCCTCCTTATCTTGTTCAGTAGCTCCCTCCCGCGTTCCGCCTGTCCGCCCTCGTGGTGACGCACTCTCGCTTTACGCCGCGTCGGTGCGCTTGCCTGAGGTTCCGCCTTACGCCTCGCTAATGCGCTGTTGAGGGGCCTCGCATTCCGCCTGTCTGCACTCGTGGTTATACTCGCCGCCTTGCGCCTCGTTGGTGCGCCCTCCTGGGGTTCCGCCTTCCGCCCTCGCTGGTGCGCCCTCCTGAGTTCTACTTTGTACTTGTTTGCCCTTGGGGGTTTGTTGTTGACGAGCCTCAGTCTTCCCTCGTGGTGACGTGCTCGCCTTACGCCGTGCTGGTGCGCCCGCCGGAGTTCTGCCTGTCCGCCCTCGTGGTGACGCACTCTCGCCTTACGCCGCGCTGGTGTGCCTACCCGGGGTTTGTTGTTGAGGGGCCTTGCGCTCCGCTTGTCCGCCCTTGTGGTGATGTTGTGAGTGCGTCCTTCGGGGTTGCCGCCTTCCGCCCTTGTGCTGCGGTTGATGATCCTTGTGCTTCGCCTGTCCGCCTTGAAAGGTGGGCCCCTCCTGCCCTCGCCTGTTTTAGTCGTAGTGTTCCGCCCTTGTTGGCTCATGGCTCTTTCTCGGCTGGTCTGGTTGCGGGACTCCGTTTGTTTTTCACGGGTTTGGGTTGGTTTTTTAGATCGGGTCTGGTTTTGGGTCCAGGCCCTATGTTACTCCTGATAAGGATTATAAGTTTGCCCTTTATTTATCCTGCTATAATTCTACCTAGAGTTTAATCTAGGTTTAGACTAATCCCCAAACTTAACTATTTGGTTTAACTTTAATACCCTAAACTACCTAACTAATTTATTTTTTAAAATCCGTGGTACGACATGTTGCTAGGGTTACAAGAGTGCATACAAAGTAATGGGTGTCGGTTATATGAGGAAATGGCATTGTTTTCAGATCCTAAGTTGTGTTTGGAGTAAGGCCAAGTGTTGAGTCGATAAATGTTGTTGTTAAGTTGTGATTTGGAGGAGAAGGTGTTTTGGGGTGTGTAGATCAAGAGGTAAATCCTAGATTTGATCTAGACCTAGATTGTTATATCAACCCTAGTTAAATATAAGTGGATAGAAAGTGTGTAATGTCTGAAAACCTATTCTTTATATGCCTATACATCCGGAAATGAGCACAACAATATTGGATCTCTTGTCCAAACAATTAACCTATCTAAGAACAAAACCCTAACAAGTCTCGGTCCGGGTCCGGATAAGGTCCAGGTGCTGAACCTACTTTTGATCCTCTGGACCTTTGGAAATTAACAAGATTCAATTGAATTGTCCGGAAAGCAATCTAAAATCTCCCTTTAACATCTTATCTACATGGTTCTTGTTACTAATAGAATATTATAATGTAGGGATGACATGTGAGGTCAATGCCTTTTACTTTCAAGAATTTTTCGTTGTCTTAGTAACTAAAACCACATAAAAAAAATGGAAGGTGGCTTAGCTTGAAAAGGGTGGGAAAACTATTGGTCCAGACCTTGGATATTATGGAGGAGGTTTAGCTTGCATCGGATAGGGCGCAAGGCCATTGATTGCCATTACTACTCATTATTTCATTGGTGCAAAAAAATAAAGCGTGAGATTCTTCATGCTTTCTTTCCTTCCATATTTGAAACCTAAACTTGTCTTTTTCTTTACTTTCTTCTTCTTGAAGGATTTTTGTGAAAATTTCCATTGGAAAAAGAATCAAAAAGTGAGAATTGGATTAAATTTGGAAAAAAAAAAACAAAAAGTGAGAATTGGATAAATTTGGAGAATTGCAGCAAATGTATACTATGAGAATTTGTCATGTTGTTTATTTTGGCATAAATGAAATGCATGAACACTATTGTCAATAAATATTCTTGGTCCATATCCAAATTTGCAACCTGTAGCTCTTTTACATTATCCTACGTTCTCCTAAGCGGTAATTGGTAGTCCTCCTATATCTCTCTCAAGGCAAGTTATCCTATCTACAAGGTCCATACTACTACCATAAGGCTTAAAGTAGGGAGTGACAAAAAGTGGTCACTTCTATTACTTTTCTTTACTCAGGTTTCTAAGAAGTTTGATGGGAAGAGAATATGAAAAAAGGCTTATTTCAAATATGACAAATAGTAAGGGTGAAAAAATGCATGCTATTTTTTGCATCAATGAATGCATGAAAAGTGATAGCAATCAACATTTATGGGCCCTATTCAATGCTAGCTAAAGTTCTCCCGTGATACTCTAAGTTTTCATAGATTTGACAATATATTTTTTGTAGTAAGATTTAAAATAGAAGTTCTCCGTGAAGCCAATTAGAGTTGATTTAGTCTGATAGAAATAAGTTGACGTATGAATAAACTCTTTTTAAGTAAATAGGAATTTTTTTAACATGAAACGTTAGCTTTAAAGCAGGCCGCCATCTTTTGTAGTTTAGATTCCAATAGGTGTCAACATGACCATAAGAAGACTTTAAGGTTTAATATAGATTCAATATATTATGCTAAAGTCTTTTGCTTCTAAACTAATGTTCTCGTTTTCAATAAGACGCTAATTGCTCAATTTATTGTAAAGAAATTTCAAAGAAGAATAAAATTTTGAAAATGAAGATGGAATGATTTAACTTGAAAGGATTGTCACCTTGAACATCTATTTCAAATTTTTATTTATTTCCATCATCTAAGAACATATTTCTAATTGGCTCATAATTTGTTTTATGATTCTTGGATTGTAAACCTATGATTTATTGTTTGCTACAATTAACATAGTGCATGACATACACTGGACTTCTTGTAGATTGTCAAATTGATGAACAAAAAAAGTTCTTTAAGCATGTCATGAAGTGCATATTACTACAAAATATAAAAGTCAAAGTGAAAAAAATTGTATGTCGTAGGTACACTTGGGCCTTTAGGGATTAGATGTGAAGTGCACCGCATGAGCCATTTTTTTCTCTCAAAATTCCAACTTCGAAATGTATTTTGATTTTCCAAGAATGACTTTTAAGAAAACTCTAATGTATTCTTATCCTATGGACATTGATAAAATGCCCATTGAACAGACACCTTATCCATGTTGGCCCCCTAAGAAACCAAAGAATGTTCTTCCTTCTTTCTTTATTAAAAATTAAAAAACCAATATCTTATAAAACCTTTAGGTGACTTTACAATTTACTCCACTACAGTACTCCACAAGATCAAAGACACTACACCCAGGATCTCACTATAATTGTGGTTGCTCGAGCCAATTTGGGGAGGTGGGCCTTCGTCTTATTGGCACCTTCTTATTTTTTTGGCCCTCTCATATTAGGGGGGTCATAGGCTTTTTATAGATTCTTTTGTGGGCAAATTTGGGGCATGCGTCGCCAAATTATCCTCAGAGCCCCATAATTTCCATAAATATATTCCCCATCCAAAAATAAAATAGGGGCCAAGTTTTACCCCACCCTCTTCCTCCAATGGCTCAAGCAACCAAATTATTGAGATCCCTACACCTATAGCTATAGCTAAGGATGAGCTCAATCGATCACCGCATGAATTTTCTCTGTCTTTGCAGTGCTAGCTAAGGATGAGCTCGATCGATCACCACATGAAATACCTGTGTCTTTCCAGTGGTAGCTAATGGTGAGCTCGATCAAACCAATTTATGTCTGTTTCCAGTGCAGCTTGTAGCTAGTTGTGTTGTGAGCCCGCACTACAAGAAAACAGGGTGGTTAGCAACGTTTTGGAAAAGTTCTTAATAACGTCTCGGGAGGTGTATTTTAAGAAAAACAACGTTTTAGATGTTGCTTTGTTAAGAAGCAACAGCTAGAACGTTGTTTTAAAAAAAAAAACACCTCCCCAGACGTTGTTAAGAACTTTTTCAAAACGTTGCTAACCGCCCTGTTTTCTTGTAGTGCCGGTCATCACGGTAGGGCTTATTGTGAGCTCGATCGCATTGGCATGATCTCTGTACTTTGGTCCAGGGCTTCCAGCATACAGGGGAGCTCAATGATCGACACATCCTTGCTCTGCACCTCACCCATCACGTCCACCGCTACAGCATGCTTGCCACCATTGCACCCACCTCACTCGCCTGCAGAACCTCCTCGGCGGTGTCTAATACAACAGCAAACGGCCTGCCTCCACAGACTCCACAATAATTCGTATATTATTCACATTTTATCAAAATATATGAAGTCAGTTGGGTTGAATTGATAATACAAACTACTATCACTGAAAGTTTATTACTTCAGGCGTGCACCCATTATTAAGCATCCCCTCCATGTATGCACACTGCTTAGTTTGGCGGTTACAGTCTGGTTACCTTTATCCATGAGAAAAAGGAATTAATGACGGTGATTCCATGTCGCAAGATATCGCCCTAGTATGGATTCTAGAATGTGATGACTGTCACCATTGTGAATTTCACTGTGTTTGCCTGACAACCTCGGTGTGCTACAGCTTACCGGGCGAGGAGGAGCTTCCATGTGCTCAGAACTGGCTTTACTAGAATCACAGAGATTGGTGTGATAGGGCTCACATGTATTGGCACCACTGGAAACTACAGAGATTACTGTGATCCTGCTCACACTCAGATAGGAGCTCTAGAAACAGACTAGATTGTGGTGTTCGAGAGGCTCTTAATTAGAGCCATAAGCACTGGAGATGCACGCATGAGCATGTCGGGAAAGCATGGCGGGTTCCAGCCTGAACAGGAGATACAGCCGGGGTTGATTTCGCTGGTGCAACAGCAGTGGCCTGGGATGGCGGGGCAGCCTGGATTCAAATGGTTGGTTCAACGACGGCCCGGTATCGTGCTTCGGCAACCGATGGCGGCGGGACAGGGCCCGGGGCTGATCCCGTCGCCTCGGACCCCTCTGCCTGCAATCCACAAGGCGGAGAATCGATACAAGGTGGGGAAGCCGTCGGACGTGGAACAAGCGACGCAGAGGCTGGTCAAGGGGACCCTGAACAAGGTGATGCCCCAGAATTTCGACAAGCTGTTCGTCCAGGTGCAGGAAGCGAACATCGACTCGGCCACAACGCTGACGGGTGTGGTTTCGCAGATCTTTGACAAGGCACTGATGGAGCCGACGTTGTCCGAGATGTACGCGCAGTTTTGCGCGAAGCTTGCCGTAGAACTGCCGGAGTTCAGGGAGGACGGCGAGACTTTCACCTTCAAGCGCGTCCTGCTGAACAAGTGCCAGGAAGAGTTCGAGCGTGGAGAAAGAGAACAGGCCGAGGCAGAGAAGGAGCATGTGGAAGTAAAGCTGACGCCGGAAGAGCGGGAGGAGAAGCGAAGGCGAATGTTGGGGAACATCCGTTTCATTGGTGAGCTGTACAAGAAGAGCATGCTGGCGGAGAGCATCATCCACGAGTGTATCAGGAAGCTGCTAGGCGGCATCCAGAACCCGGAAGACGAAGACGTGGAGGCTCTGTGCAAGTTGATGAGCACGATCGGTCGAATTTTCGACCACCACATGTCGAAGATGCACATCGACGCGTACTTCAGACGGATGGAGACCCTGTCGAACAACACGAAGCTTTCGTCGCGGCTGAGGTTCATGTTGAAGGACTGCATGGAGCTTCGGAGGAACGGGTGGCCGGACCGAAGAAAGCTGACGAGGTGTAGAGAGATGCCGCTGAGGAGAGGCAGCAGGCCGCCCGTGGGGGTCGTCGCACGGGGGAAGGGTCTGTTCGGGGCAGGATAGGACTGGGTCCAGAATTCGGGAAGCCGTCGGACGAGAAGCAAGCGAAGCAGAGGATGATCTCGGGGATCCTGAACTCGTTGACGCCCCCGAATGGCTTCGACAAGCTGCTCGTCCAGGTGCAGGAAGCGAACACGGAGTCCGCCACAGCGCTGGCGGGTGCGATCTCGCAGATGCTTGACAAGGCAGCGATGGCGCCGACGTTTTGAGAGATGTACGCGCAGATTTGCGCCAAGCTCGCCGGAGACCTGCTGGTCACCTTCAAGCGCGTGCTCATGAACAAGTGCCAGGAAGAGTTGGAGCTGCCTGTGGAAATGACGATGTCGCTGGTGTATCATGACGTACTTTTTCAGTGGTACTACTTACTACCGTATTATAGTTTCAGCCCATAAGACTTCATGTTTTTCTGATGAAATGGGAATAATTTATTATTTATTGACGTGGTTTGGCCCATCTTTGCTATGAGATTTATTAAGGTTTCCTATTGGTCATAACGCCGGCATGTTTTTCTGAAACTAGGGCTCCGACGATCCTCACTACACTAAATAGCACTTTTAGTGTAGTGCCCAGTAAATGACTTGTAAACGCAATAAGTTTTTACACTTGATGCGAATTTTTACCAAGAGCACAACTCTCTATAGTATTCAAATAAAAGGATCATTATAAACATAGTTGGTAAAAATATTCACTTGAAGTAAAAACTTATAGCATTTATAAGTCATTTACTGGGTGCTACACTAAAAGTGATATTTAGTGTAGTACGCATGAGGCCCGCATTCCTAACGTTCCCGGGAATTTCAGCCCCGTTCCTGGGTGTGACACATGGAATTTCCGTCGTACCCCCACAACGCCCATCGTACACTCCATTACTCCTGCCGAACAAAAAATCTTTGGACGTTAAGGTAGAGGCACCCAATTCCGATTACTTAAGCCAGTTGGGGACTCATATGACATTGTATGTCAAAAATATTTATGTAGAAAGATGCAGAATTAATAATGAAACTCAACAAATGTTTTTTCAAATTTAAATACAAAGATTTTGGAATTGATATTGAATTTAAAAGCCCAAAAACCACCAGAGCCCATAATCAAACTGTAGAGTAGGTGAGATTTGGTGCCCTCCTATGTCCAATGCCAATAAGTGAGAGTAAGTAAGAAGAGAAAAGACATGCCATGAATAACCAACTCATGGAGGCAGCCAATGCTGATTGGCCCTCTTCAACTTTCGAGGCAAGGCCACCAATGAGAGCTCAATTGAGGTGGACCAATCCAAAATTGCACACTTCATGACCCAATGCCGATAATGGCTGGAGTTTTCAGATTTTGAGTTATCGGTTTTGGGTCACTTCATGCACCATTTCATGCATTTGCCATTTTCATACACCATTCCATGCATGGTCTACTGATCGGAATTGGGTGGCTCATTGGAATTGGATGCCTCTACCTTTTGCCGGGAGAGGCCTGGCCAAGAGGGCTTCTCCCTACACAAAACCCGTAAGTGGAAAATAGGCCATGGGAGAATGTATGAGTGTAATAGATTATGTGAACCATCATGTACACATGAGGTAGTAAAATGTGTGGTACTTTGGCATAGGTTGGGTTGCAATTTTGTACCCCCCCTTAATCTTAGGAACTTATAGTGAGCAAAGAAATGAAGGCATGCTATTGATGATGAGCTCGCATGAGGTGGAGCAATCCAAAATTGTGCACCTTTGTGATTGTAAACCTAAAACTTTGATTATTATATTGTGTCTGAGAGACTTCTTCATTGCTTTGTGATTGTTAAGCTCATTCATGACAAACTTCCATGAGTCTTAGAACATCTTGGTGGAACATCATTATAAACAATCAAATACACAAAAGATGAACAATCATCATGGATAATACATAAATGTTACTTTATATCTCAATAATAAGCTATCAATATAGTTCACATCTAAACCTCTTCCATTATATTAATAATTTTCCTTAAAAGCTTGTAATAGTACACCCTCCATAAATCTACAATTTTCACAACCTATAAGTCATTGTCTCAAATATCATAAAACAAGATACCGATAGATACAATGGGCCCTGGTATTTTTCCTTCAAAATTTGTTCGAAAATATTTTCAATATAATAAATTAAAGAATTTATTTAAATCAACTATTAAATTTAGCCTTCCAAATTCTTGAAACGTATGGGATAAATTAAGATTTTCATAATATATTAATATATTATAATTCATAAGTTCTACTATTTCAATGAAGTTTAAGTAAAAAGATGGTCTAAAAAGTATACATGTAGTGAAGTTTCAATAATGATTGTGATTTTGGTCCATTTAATTCAAATGATATTTAAATTCAAATTTATTATTTTATCATCTCAAATTTGCCATAGCATTTCTTTTCCATCCATTTAGAGAATGAAAATCATTATAGGCATGTTTGTAGAAGTATAACTATTATTTTGCCTATTAGCAAGTATTCAAAGTGAACAAGTTTACAATAATTTGTTATGCTGATGTATTTTATTGATGATTATGCAATTAGAGTCATTTAACAAAGTATGATTGTGTGATTTTGGACTTGAACACAACAACTACAATTATGAAGTTAAGAAATGTATTTTCTAAATTGATTTGTAAATTCTATTATTACTAATAAATTTGAGGAATTATTTTTATTTACTTTTGTAAAAATAAAAGTAAATGAATCAATAAAATTCAAACTATTCAATCATGAAAGATTTATAGTAATGTTTTGAATATGTGTTTTTGAATTTGGATTTTATAAAACAAATAAATGGGCTTGTGATCTGTACAATAGGCATCTAAGGTATCTGAAATATAAAGTGACGGTAGTGCATTTGTCCAGATATGATCCAATTGTGAATAATAATCACTAGTGCTTTTAGAGAAGGATAAGTGGAGGTTGTAGCTAATCATGAAATCATGCAAGGTTGTCGAGAGAAGATTTTTCACCAACATATTAATATTTAAATCTCCAAGAATAAAAGTAGGACAATTTGTAGGCATTGATTCTAATTTATTTTTTAAAACGACAAGGTAATCAAGCAACGGCATTGCAGGAGGCTTATAAGTTGCAATGATATTTATGGCTTTTGATGTGTCATCATTAAGTAAAATTTGTATGAATTCTGAATCAAAATCTGTACGTATGTGACTTCTAGATAAAGCCATAGCTTTGTCCAAAAGTACAATAGTTCCATGGCCATTGTGACATGATAAAATGTTGAATTTTTCTAATAATGCTTTATGAATTTCTAAATTATTTTGTAAATAAGAAATTTGTGTTTCATTAAGGCATAGGACATCAAATGCCATTAAATTTGGATCAGCCAAAACATCTTTGAAAAGTCAATTTAACTTTTAAGGATCGAGTATTGAGTGATTGAAGAATGATATTATCTTTTTTATGATCAAGTAGTAGAGGAATGGAAACCTTATACTTTGCTCCAGATTGAAGACGAGACATCTCACTACTTATAGATGGATCTACATGAATTTTTTTTGAACATAATGGATGTGAGGTCCGGCGCGTTGGAGGGTTTGTGGAGGTTGGTTTCTGCGTTATTAACCAACTAGGAGGTTAAGCGGCCCAAGGGAGACCTAGATTCTAGCTCTAGTTAATAATTAGAGTTAGTATTAGAGTCTTTGGACTTTTAGGGCATTGGTGGTGTCTTTTGACACCTCATTTGGGACTTGGAGTCCAAATGACCTCCACGTGTAGTTGGAGGAGACTCATCTTTCTCAAGTTGAGTCTCCCATGTGATGGAATGAGAGAGTGCGTGTGTGCGTGCACTACTTTAGCATAATTGTTATTATGGGACCATTATTTAAGAATGGCATTGCCTTGACTATGTGTAGTTTATGAGTATTATCTACTTGTTTATTACTTGAGAAAGATCACCACTTTGATATGAATGTAGTCTTAGTGGATTTTTAACACTTAAAACCTTCAAAATCTTGTGTTTGAGGTGTTTTTGAGCAATGTTTTAGTGCTGAAATTGTTGTTGCAAAAGCTCAAGCATACTTAGAAGAGAATGGATGAAAGTTGGGGATAAGGTTAGAAGTTGTGGTAGAGATCAAACCAACGGAGATAGAGTTGGATGATATGCCGTTGGCTCAGGGTTTCATCCACTCAGATGAGATCCACATTGTGCGGAGTCAACGTCGGGAGCCGCAACCTGCTAGTGAGTCGAGGGTGGTGAGAATGTATGGCATCAACTTGGAGCTGCGATTCTCTAACCAAGACAGTTTTGCGCGCACATAGTATTCGGGGAGAATTTGGAGGACTCTCCGTGCGGGACAATTCGTGCGGTAGGCAAGTCAAGGTTTTTGTAGATTGTTGTTTGCACGCAGGGGCGGCGCTAGTGCGGCGGAGAGCGATCCGCGCGAAAGAAGGATGAGCGACGTCATCGGGACGTGATTCTCGGGTTGTTAAGGCGCCTAGGCATCTTGGTCAATCCGATTCCATCTCCAAGGTTTTCAGGTCGGAGGAAGCCTAGATCAGTCATTGTGAAGGCGAGATTCACCTTGTGATCCTGTAGGCGCAACCGGTGGTGCGGGCTAAGGAGTGTTGAGCGACACACGAGGGTTGGTGGCACATTTCGGCAACATTGGAGGAGCACCGAGACGTACGTCATGCACATGACAAAGAACTGTTTGGGAGAAGGCGGGTGTGAATGTGTTCGTGGTATATGGATCCATGCCACTTGAAGCGCACAGGGCTGCCACTGGAGACACCTCTTCCAACAAAGCTATAGCTGCTGCTACTGGAGATTGAAGTGCCAGGGACGTCATTTGATGATACAAAATTGGAGCTTGACGTGGTGCATCAGATCACGAGGCATCAGCCGGAACTCGTGAAGTTCTTTGTAGGGACTTACGGAGAAAGAGGACGCCGTGCAGAAGATCAAGCAGGAAGGCACGGGACAACGGGGCAGGTCGAGTTTTGTTGATTTGTGCAGGTGCTTAGTTTGTGTGCAGACGCGAGGAGGTTGTGTACAAACAGACGCGGGAGCTGCGTTGTACACAGATAGACGCGGGAGTTGGGACGCGGGACGTGAGCAAACGAGGTGTGGGTACCGAGTGACGTGAGTATCGGGGTGCGTGCGTAGACACGGGGAGTGTGCACAGACGCGCGGTCTGTGTGGAGACGCGGGGGTCTGTGTACAAACATGTGCGTTGACAGGAATATGGTATTCGACTTCATATTGGTATTCGGATGTTAGGGACTAGTACCCGACTGTGAGACTATGGTACTCGGTTGATGTTTGCATGATACCGTGCTGCTACTTCTACCGGGCTGACTTTGATACCCTATTGACTCTGATATCCGACTGCTATTGCTACCCGGCTGCGTATTAATACCCGATTTGGGTTGGTACCCACTTTGTGCTAATACCCGATGTGCTAGTACTCGGAATGTGTGGATACCCAACTGCTTTGATGATACCCGTTCTATACACGTACCCGGTCTATTCCCATACCCGGCAATGGGGCTGATATCCGCATCTGGGTCTGATACCCGAGCAGTAGGTCTGATACCTAACATTAGGTCTAATACCCGGTTCGCTGACATTGGTACCCGGTTGTCCCATATCCGGGGGTCCTATACCCGGCAGTATCCGTATTGTATCTAGTCTGTATTGTACCCGTGTGGTACTGAACAACGATCGTATTGTTCCCGTATTGTACCATATCACAGTTGTATCCCACAGTATGAGTTTTAAGGAAAATTAGGGAGGTTAGGGTGGAAGCTTAAAGATTGCGGGGACATTATTAACATGGTTTAAGGGTGATTCAAGGAGATTTGGAACTTAAATTATGGACCATGGAGGGTAGAGGTAAGCCTAAGAAACCTGAGAAGTCTAATGGACCCAAAGGTGAAAATTGATGGAGAGGTGTTGGACACCTTGATTACTTGCTTACAGAGCCTACAAGTGAAAGGTTCTCCCTCCACAGCAAGTGGTAGCCACGGGGACTTTGAATTTTCTCTCATAGCCAGATCTTGCACGGGGCCCCAAAACTTGCATAAACCAGGCACAAAAGTGTTGAGCACGGAATTGGTGAAGTATTGGACTTCACTTGGTGGAGTGCAGAAGATCCTCTCACTTCGGGTGGAGGAGGGAATTCCAACACTTTTGTGCTCCGCTCGGGGGCAAGTTAGGGTCGAGGAGTTGGTGATTGGAGGTAAGGCTGTAATTCTACGGAATTTTGAATCAAGGTATGGTGTAGAGGTAGAGGATTTTTCTTCACGCATCCAACTACCCACATTCTCTCTTATTTTCATCGAGTTCGAGAGCGAAGGGTTCTTATTTCACACTACGTGGCAGTGAGAGGTTAAGACGTGGCAAGAGCGTGCCACTAGTGTGTAGGATACTCTTACCTTAGAGTTGTTGGACTGGAAAGTGATACCTACGATCTATGCTCCAAAGATGAGAGGAACCCATGAAGCTTGGCGATTGTTTGAGTAAATTACCCAACTAGCAATCTGAATAACTGGAAAGGTCCCGAGTTTACACGGAGAAACACCCCCTTCTCAGTAGATGCTAGTGAAAGGGTGTTGACAGAAATTCGTGGTCAATCAGAAGAGGTAGAGGACAGTGCTTTGCCATTGGTTGAAGAAGAGGAATTTCTTGAAAACCCGAAAGTGAGTGTTCAGGTACCACTTTTAACCACAAAGCCTTACTAATCATACTATGATTGGGAGGAGATGACTTCACCATATGGAGGTCGAGAACAAGGGGTACGGAGATTTTCGGGTCCACGGGCACCATCAAAGCCGATGACTTCAAAAGGGAGTTCACCATGTGGTGTGAACTCCAGAAGTCCCGTAATCCCAACTTCAATTTGTAGATGGTGTAGGAGGCATTGTTTGGGTGTCTAGAGAGAGCTCCACTTGCCGACTACGGAGAGTTCGAGGAGGCTCATTTCACCAAAACTATGGCCTAGAGATACTTCTATGCACCGACCTACATCGACGTATTCGGTGGAGCACCAAAAATGACATCACCACTCTTGTCTAAGGAAAAGACGGAGGAAGGCACGAGCACTATGGAAGATATGATGCAACTAGAGGAATTGGTAACCACCCACCTCCATTCAATCCCATAGTTGGATTTTTTGTGCAACTCCATAGAGACTATCAAGGACAGAGGGCGGATAAGATGAAGGCCTTTCGTTCCTTCAGACGTGGAGGTGACGACTCTCTAAGAGAGGCTCATGCAAGATTAAGGAGACTAATCTCAGCCACTCCCGAAGTTACAGAACGATAGGCAGTGCAATACTGGTATAATATCCTAGACAAGGAGTTGAAGACGTTGGTTCGCAATGAGGCGTTGCGATTGGAAGTGCCAATTACACTATGGTTTGTTTTTGAAACCTCAGAGCGGATTGAGATAAATTTACTGGAAGAGAAGGCAACCATGAGATTTCTCAAACGTATAGAGGAAGTCCCGGAGAAGGTTAAGGTGGCCAAGGTGGCTATCCCTTCGTATACCGCAGACACTGGTGCCTTCTGCTTCAAATGTGGGAAGCCAAAACATCAGAGGAAAGATTGCAAGGAAGGTAAGGCTTCCACACCTCAGACTACAGGTTTCTGCTCTGGCTGTGGTGCCAAGAAGCATGCACAGGCCAGTTGCTGGTAGCTTCATCCAGAGTTGAAGCCCATTGAGAGCAAGAGAGCCAAAGGAGGAGGCAAGGAGAAGGAGTCCAAAGCTACTGCACGGGAAAAAAAGAGCTGGAAAGCCAAGTTCGCAGAGTTGGAGGCCAATATGGAAGCAATGAGTGCCAACACTACCGTAGTAGGTGGAAACCCTCAGGTTACTCCTAGTTTCCATGCTGGAGGCGGTTTCAGATCCGTGGATGATGAATTTGGAGAGTTAATGTTGAGTTGTATGGCACTTGTTGTCAAGGATGGCACACATGAGGCCTATGCCTCCACACGGAGCCCTACTCCAATTTCCAAGGATGTTCTACGTGGACCTACTCCAACTCTAGATCCTCACCATGGAAAGGATAACCGACAAACACAATTGCCCCAGTCCTTCACGTTAGAAGAGATAGTGCCCATGTCGTCCATTGTGCTTCCACCACAATCGGTGGGGACATCCACACGAGCCCACCACGAGCTGGAAGACTTACGACAGATTCTGGAGCACTTATGGAAGCAACAACTTCTATATGGAAAGCTTCACTGTTTTCTGCTAAGATAATATCACAAGATGGCTTTAGTGTGATAGAGGTTTTTAAGACTGTAGCCTCAATGTGTGAGTTGGGAAACACCACATGTGTTAATGTGTTGAAAACGGAGATGATCAACGGAGAGGAGAGCCAGAGTGACAACATGGAGAGGCTGCTTTCAGCAGCCATGCGTGTAAAGACAATGGCCGCCAGACCTGCGATTGAGAAGTCATCCATTACCCCTTGTGTGGTAGTGGTTGACAATTCCTAAGACATTTTTCAACTCGTTGGGCCTAAGGGGAAGGTTTTTGTACCTGAACGTGTGCTTTTGGATACAGGAGCTCAACCTTTGATGCTAGGAGCATCCGCAATGGAAGGATTTTGTTTAACTGGAGATACTTTGGAGAAGTGTCCATGGACAATTAGCACATCCATGGGGGATACAGAGCATGATACAGGCATCACAAGGGCTGAGTTGGTATTAGAACTCAATCAAAGTGATGTAGCAGATGCCAGTTCCATGAAGATGAAGGCAATAGTCACGGAGGCCAAGTCATATGATGTCTTGGTGGGCTCGGCAATGCCACGGTGCTATACCCAATGGGATTCACCTTGGATTTTTGGGAGAAGTCAAAAAGCTATATATAGACCACGATGACATGTAGGAGATAGTAGAAGGCTCAGCTGCCAGCTCGATTTGTTCGAGTTCTTATAGGTAACCTTGTTGACGTGTTTGCTTTCTCTGGATGTATGAATATGAAACCTTCATGGTTTCAGACAGGTTTTGAGGATCCTTCTACTGTTGACCACATTCCAGAGAAAGTGGATGTTTATATGGGCAACATGAGTGGTGGAGAAGAAGAAGGATATCGATCTAGAATCGAGGCAGCGTGGAGCAACACCACCCACTTGAGGGAGGCCACGGAGTTATCAAAGGAAGAAGCATGGCAACATTCTATGCTACCACAAATGTGTAGTAGTAACTTTTTTTAATTGATGTAGTTTATGCTGTTTTGGTGTGAATAGAGTCTCTAAATCCACTTGAATTAGATTCGGTCATGTGAATATGAATCAAATAGATATATGAAGTAATTTTGGTAGTTAGGATGTGAAACCACCATTTTGTAACCACCTATAACTATAAGAGAAGAAGGGGAGGACCAAGGAAACACTACACACTTAGTTTTGAGCGATTATATTTTATAGTGTTAGTCATTATCTTAGCTTGATCTACTTGATCATATTCTGTCATCAATTAGATTCTCGTTATGACTGTATAGTGTTAGTGGTTATGTTCTGATCATATCAACTGGATTCACTATGCATATATACTATCAAATTGATGCGTGATCAATTGGATAAGTTGGAATATTGGATTTGTCTAGTCTCACGTGTAACACATCAACTGGATTCGCTAACGTGCCTATATTTTGACTGCAGAAATCTATTTGATACGGAATTCAAGGTTAAGGGGGCATGTGAAGTCATAGTTGGGGAGGTTGTTAAGGGAGTCCAAAGTTACTGTTATCAACTGGATAAAAGAGAGTGAGAGATCCATTTCATAAGTAAGTCCAAAAGAAGTCCAGGGTTGTTTGGGAGTTACAGCCGTGACTATCTACTAGAATTAAATAAGTTAATTGTAGAGATGACAATCCTACAATAGCTAAGACTTGACTTTTCTATCAATTAAAGTTAATTGTAGGTTACTAAATGTGAGAGTAATATACATGCTTCAAATTATAACATAGAAATACGAAGTCATCCGGAAATGTGAATGCTTGATTGAATTATGTTCTACTAGATAATGTGTCCAGCCAACCATATCCACTAGATGATTTACTGAATGATTCGACATACAAAACTATAAATCTAATTAAGAATAATCTATTTGATAGGAGGGATGCGCAACCTTCATCCAATATAATATTACAACTATAATTAGAATTAATTGAGTCTTTGTAATTAAGGAAGATCATGATGGTAAATTGATGTGTGAAAATCCATGAATTGTGATAAAGGCATTTGACATACCTAAGGTGATCTCAATGGAGGATTGAGATGAAATTACAAGAAGTAAAGATGGAGTAAAGAGGAACGGGAGAATTGCATGAGTTAAGTATCAAAACCCTAATTTCAATTACGCAACATGGCATAATATCATTCGTAATATGGACTAAGGTAAAGGAATTTACAATGTTGTGACTATCAAATTGATCATGGATACATCAAGTGGATACTAAGGTTACTATCAATTTGATTGGACTAAGAGTGTTCCCGGAATAAAAACTAATTCTTAAAAGAAGTATACTTTGGATTAATTCAATAACAAACACAATTACAACCTTCATGTGACCTTAAGCTACTTATACATTAAACGAAAAGATCCATTCCCCATAGAAGTTCCTAGAATTGAATTGCATGAAGTGATTTTGAAGAGTTCAATGAAAGATCGAATTTCTATACTACAAAATGCAACAAGAGTTTGGAGTTGAGCAAGACCTAGGGCCTCCTTTAGACACTTCTACCATCCATTGGAAGGCACCAACATATGGCATTGTGTTGTCGGAGCACTTTGGAGGAATTGGCACATCATTGGCAGTTGTTTTATAAGTTGGGATAAAAGTTAAGCGCTACATTTATGTGGTTGTGGATGAAGCAGTAAGGCATGTAGCCAAACGTCACTTACGGAGACTGAAGATACAATTCCCAGAATTGTTGGCCACTAGTGCCATCAAAACTTCTTTCTCCACACTTGTGGGCAATATTTCTTGCTATCATACGATGACATTCACCGTGTGGGTCATGTTGATCTTGTCATTGCAGGATGACCTTGCCAAGACATGTCTATGGCAGGCAATCAAAATGGGTTAAAGGACTTCTGTTCATCCAGGTTCTTTGACATGATTCGAGTGCTTCGGTTGCTTCAAACTTCTCAGAGGCAACTGCCAGGTTATATTGTACAGAACGTGCCGGTGGTAAGCAGTTTGAGGTCCAGGACACTAGAGAGTATGCACCGCATCCATCAGATTCTGGGTCTATCAGTGTTAATTGATGCGGCTGTAGTGGAGTCAAGAGTACATCGACCACGCTTGTGGTGGACAAACCTAGCACCGGCAGAGTTGCTACAGTCCATGGTGGATCGTATTAAACGGCCAGATGTGTATGTGAGTGATATTTTGGATCCTCCCAGGACACCACGACACGTGTGTCACGATGATCAAACACCTCTAGCGGTGGTTAACCACAAGGGAGAGCCACGTAGGGCCTTGCCCACATTGATTAGCTTTGCACGGTTTAATGCTTTTAAGGATAATGGACCTAGGCTTGTATGGGATTTATTGTCCCAAGAGATGGTAGAGCCTAATGCAGATGAGCGGGAGAGAGCCATGGGCTTTCCCACTAGCACCACCGATGTGCCTGGGATTTTAGAAGTATAGAGACGATTTTTATTTTCTCAGGCAATGGATTTAAATTGCATAACTTGACTTGTATCGTTAGTGGTTGTTGAATAGAAGCGTTTAGCTTTTAGCCTACGAGTTACATGGCTTATTATAAGTTGCAAGCGGCAGGAGAACCACTTGCCTCTGTCAGGATGACAAGCAAAGTGGTTGGAGGCGAGAGGGCATTTACACCTCATCCATGGAATATGTGTGAAACCGCAAATATTTTTGCAACCTCCAAAGCAAGAGATCTTCATTATGGACGGGAGAACTCGAGTGATTGAAGCAGATTGGCTCACTAGAGGATAGATTTGGAGGATGTTATGGAGAAGATCTTCTTGGAAGAACACACAGCTCATCACATGGAAGAAATTGACAAACTGGGTCAATCGGAAGGACTTTGAAGCATTATTTGGGAGGAAGGAGAGGAGTCTCCTTCACATGGGATTCAATAGCAACCAAGGGTAGAAAACCCTACTCCAAAGGAACCGAAGGAGGTGGTGACTAAGGACACTTAGAAACCAAAGGTAGGTCTGGCGGATGGACTAGTGGAGATGGAGGAACATGAGTTCTTGAAGGAGTATTTAGATTATTTTGCTTTCAGTTTATATGATTTGGGAGTGTTGAAGGGACAAAAAGTGCGTATTAACTTTACCGGCAAAGCATCAATTTATCGGAAGCCATACAAGTATAGCGACATCGAACGAAAGATGATTTGTGCTCGCACAAAAGAATTAATGGCTGCAGGGTTGGTGGAGTTGGCTCCACCAGATTGTGAGTATGCATCAGCAATGGTTATCCCATCCAAGAAGGACATTTATGGTAATTGGATTGGGAAAAGGATGTGTGGTCACTGTAGGAGAATAAATAAATTCACTAAGTCATACCGTTACACCATGCCAATTCCGGAGGAGAACTTTGAGGCCATTGGCCATGCCAAAGTATTTAGTACGGTAGATTTACGCTCCGGATACCACCAGATAGGATTGAGAGATAAAGACAAGGAGAAAACCGGATTCTGAGGCATTGAAAGAGATGGGAAGGACCGGTTGTTTCAATGGAAGTTTTTATCGTTTGGATTGAAGAATGCTCCAGTAGAATTTCAAAGGGTTACAGAGAGAATATTCTCGGGGTTGGATTTCGTGAGATGCTATATTGATGACATTATTGTCTTTAGCACGAATGGAAAGCAACATAGACTACACTTGATAGAGGTTTTTGCTACATTGGGGCTCCATGGATTAAAGTTGCACACTGATTAGTGCAAATTCTACTTTGATCGCATGGAGTATTTAGGCCACATGATTTATCGAAGTGGATTAGGTGTGGTAGCTAGCAAAGTGGAAGTAGTAATGTCTTTTCCTAGACCACCAGATATTAGTAGGTTGAGAGCATTCTTGAAGTTGTGTAACTATTATAGAAAGTTTGTTAAAACTTTCAATGCTATTGCCAAGCCATTAAGCATGTTCACAAGAAATGATCAACCTTGGATCTTCGGAGATGAGCAAGAGGCGACCTTTCAACAATTGAAGGACCGTTTAGCATCAACACCAATGCTTTGGAGGCCTATAGTAGGAAGAACGTACCAGCTATACATAGATAGGAGCGCATTGGGGATTGGTGCAGTATTGACGCAAATAGATGATGACGGCAAGGAATTTGTGATTGCGTATGCCAGCCGGTCCAACAACAACGCGGAGGCTCAGTATAGCTTGTATGAAGGGAAATGTTTGGCTACCATATGGGCAATTGCTCATTTTTGGTATTATCTGTATGGTAATGAATTTCTGTTAATTACAGATCATCCGCTTTTGAAATTGTTGATGGAGTCTGATAAATTGACAGGAAAACTAGCACGTTGGGCCTTGATGTTGATGGAGTATGACTTCAAGGTGGTTCATCGGGCAGGTTTGGTAAATATGGATGCTGATGGCCTTAACAACAATCCAATTCCAAACCAAGAGGATGATATAGGTGCTAGGTGGCATATTGAGGGTTAAACTGATCCGTTGCCAAGTTGGCATTGTTCGGTCTTTCTAGGGATATTGGCGATAAATGAAGACACCATCGTGAAGTTATTGTCGCCACAATAGATGAGGATGGAGGTAAAGAGTCTGGGGTGCCAAAGATATGATTATCTATGAAGACACGAATGTGATGCAATTTTTGAAAGATGGAGAGGCGGTGGCTTCATAGTCTTATAAGGAAAGAGATCGGATTCTACAACAAGCTAAGAGGTTTGTGTGGGAGAGAACTCACCCTACGAGAATGTAGCCAGATGGTACTAAGAAGGTAGTACCAGCTCCAATAGAAAGAGTGAAACTGATTAAGCATACACATGAGGACCTTGGACACTTTGGAGTGCGGCGGACTTATAGTCTACTTCATATTCACTGTTGGTGGCGTGGAATGCAATCCCAAGTGTAAACTTTGGTCGCCCGATGTATGGTGTGTGACCGTCTACGAGCGTCTTTTAAAGCTCCGATGCCAATTACAACCATTGTCAATTATGGGCTTAGGATATAGATGGAGCTTGGATTTTGCAGGTCCATTGCCAGTGACACCTCGACACAACAAGTATGTGCTGATAATCATTGAGTATTTCTCGAAATCGATAGAATTAGTGGCATTGCTTGATAAGTTCACTGACGGGGCCGTTTATTTGTTTCTTGACTGTGTCCTAAGTCGCTTTGGAGCTCCAACAGAGGTACTCTCAAACTAAGGGAGAGAATTTTTGGTGAGTTTTAGACGTTGTATGAGCAAGCAATGATTGATCATCGCACTACTTCGAGAGATCACCCCGAAGAAGATGGATTGGCGGAGCGCATGGTGCAAATCGCCAAGTGGAGGCTTCGGATGTACAGCTTGAAGAAAGGACACGATCAGGATTGGGATTTGCAGCTACCGTGGATAGCAATGGGCTATCGGTTCAGCAAACAAGCATCTTTGACATCTTTTTCACCTTACTATCTATTGTTTGGAAGACACTCCGTTTTACCGAAGGCCATTCAAGTAGATACTGACACCGTGTTGGCTAACATGGACAATCCAGACACGTGGGCTCAAGTGTGTGAGCAACCTACAGATTTGTTCGCAAAGGTGATCCCTATGGCATTGAAGAACCTCTCCATTGCTCAACATCGGGATACGTTGCGCTATGCTATAATATGGGGAGGTGGATATCGACCGTAGGTACAGCGTTTCACGCCTGGAGACTATGCGTATTTGGAGCAAGCAGCGCCCACTACCTTCGATGTGGCAACATGAAGGGTAATTTTTAGAGTTCGTGCGGTGAAGGACTCAAGGGTGTTAGTGTTGGAGGATCGTGATGGAAAGATGTGGAAGGATCACACGCGCAACCGCGCGCCTTGCCTCTTGCCACACATTGATTAAACAATATACCCTAGTCTCTCTCACATCTCTGCTGGATTACGTTGTCGGTTGTGTAATAGTGCCAAACGGGCAGCCACAATGGTTATTTGTAACTTATGTTCTACTGGGTGGCATTTAGAATGTTTAACTCCACTTCTTTTGAAGGTACTAGTAGGTCAATGGTCTTGTCCTGAGTGTTTAGCACGTTGAGGGTCTGAGTAGACAAAGTCTAGCATTAAAAATGTGTTAGAGGCGATTAACGATGGGGCTCTACTTGCACTTGGCCTACCCTTTGTTTGTTGAGTCTTTTAGCGTCTTTTCATGTGGACCACATTGATTCTATGGTTTTGAGAGGTTTTCATTCACGGCTATCATTCAGTTTGTATGTAAATTGTGTGGTTCGCCGATGTGAAAGGGGCTTGAGCACGGGCGAAGGGGGCGAGTAAAGGGGTACGTGTAGACCGCTTACTACTTCTTGGTGTACGAGGTTATGAGTCATTTATTTCTTTTCCCTAAGTATGGATCGATGATAGTGTATTAGTGTGTATTATTTTATTGTTTAATAGAGGTAACGGTGGTGGTTATGTCACCGTTACTCTCAAGTTGTCTCTGACAGTGCGCCCTCACCCGATTAGCACGATGTTATCTTGGCACGATGCAGTTGTGCACGACATGGATATAATAAAAACAAATGTTCCTTTCAACGAATCCTTGACAAAGCAGTATAGCTCAATCCATGTTCGGTCACATATTGTGGATCAAATGCCAAGAAATCAAGACTTAAGCCTTGAGCTCGATGTATTGTACGTGTTGTTGCTAGTTGGATGGGAAATTGAATTCTTGTAACAATATGCAAAAAAAAATCTCCAATTTGAATTTCTACAGTTTTTTGTGTAATAGGTGTCCAATGTTTGTGAATATTAGGATATTCTTGGTAAACATTTATATGTTTTAATCTTGTTTCAAAACCTATACGTGGTGATCCAAAATCTATCCATATTAATTTTTGTGGGGTGATTGTGAAATCTTTGAAAATACCATTAGCCCCATTGACAAGGCCATCACTCGTGACATGATTTCTTGCACACAATTCTACCAACATATCTTTTTTATGGAATATCGCATAATGCAAACCACCAGTTGAACTAGATATATTAAAAAGTTTATAAGAAGGTGGACATGTTTCAGACGGAACATCTTCAGCAACTAATTTATATGTTTCTCCGGGAGTATTATCAAAAACATACTTGTTGTGCTGATTTGTTTTCATATTTGTATAAAACAAATGTGGAAATGTAATGTCATTTGGTAGTGACTTGAAGCATATTTTATTAATACATGTATTGTCATGCATAGTTTGAGTTGCAGTTCGAAAGCGATTAAGGCTGCTAATGAATTGTGAGTCTTTTTGTCCCATAACTTGTGTAAGTTCATAGCACTTAACCTTTTCTATCCAAAAATTTGGAACTAGTTGATCAAGATCAATACTTTGAGGTTTGAATATCCGTGCATCACGGACTCCTGGCATTTGGAATAAATCACCAATGACAATGACATCTAAGCCACCCATAAAACTATTATGTGCTTGCATGATAACTGATAGCCTTCTATCAACCATTGCAAACATACGACTTCCAACAAGAGATACTTCATCAATGACTAATAACCGAAGTTGGTTATATCTTTTTATAGAGCAGTCACGTCTCTCATCACATACACCTTTTAATTCAAGAAGAAGTTTATTTAAAGGAATTGCAAGAGAAAAATGAATTGTTGATCCACCTATATTAAAAGGAGCTTTACCAATATAACCATGTTTCATAACCTTTTGTTTTAGTGGATCAACATCCACATTGATTTTATTATAATATCATAATAGGTATTGGATGATGCAAAGTAATGTGAAAGTTTTTCCTATACCAGCTCTTCTAGTTAAAAATATGAAGAAAGGTGTATTTTGATTTTTTTTAATATATAATATCATCCACAATCTTTCGTTGCTCACCATGCAATTGTTGCATAAGTGATGCAAATTCATTGTCTGATAGAATTTCATCAGGACAATTGGGAACACTTTCATTTCTACATATATTTGCTTGCTTTTGTTCTTTTCTCTCAATGGATAAATCATATGATTCAATTCCTTCAATGTTTGTAGAAATAGAGCAATTCAGTGGATTATTCATTTCATTTACTAATCTAGGTAATGGGATATCAAGGGATGAATCATTCATATGCATTTTACTATATTTGTGAACACAAGATTGCAGCGTATTCCCACTCATCACTGTATTGGCTTCTACTATTAAATTGATATACAAAATGCTTACAAATGGACATTATGTATTCTTGTTTATAATTAAAAGCTTCATGCCAAGTACCATGGCCATCTTTTATAGATTCTTCTAAACCTCGAAAAAGAGAAAATAAAAGAAGTTGCTTGCGATAATGATTTTCAAGATCTCTATGTAAATTAAAGTTTACCCATCTTGTAATTTGAGGAACAAAAAATTTCTTAAAATCATTCATTCTATATTTGGAAATAATTTTTGCAAGACAAATATTATCCAAATATTGAGGTCTACCTCTATATTTCTCAATTGAAGATTTACAAAATATATTGGTTGAATTTGGTTCCAATTTTTGTAATACACTAGATGGAAGTAATATTTTTGCCCTTGATTGTTCTTCTGAGGTATTTATGAATTGAATTGAACGAGATGCATGATGAAAAGGTATAGATAGTGTTAAATAAATAGCCAATTGAGCAGGAATTTGTTGTGCATTCAGAAAAGAATTTCCCATTCTTTTTATGCGATCGACAGCGCTAATTTGTTCACTTTTACATTTTTCTAAAGTTGCTTTCATTTCGGCAATTACTGATTTATCAACTTTTGTTAAATACTTGATCAACTTTTGTTAAATAACTTGCAGCAGCATATGGATCAAGTATAAATTTGAGCATTAGTATTCGCTTGCCATATGGACCCGCCAACTTACCAAAGACATTAGTTCTTATGTCAATCACATTTCATTTTTAGAATATAGTAGGCTTCTTTAGAGTACTATGTAAAGCCATTATGTACGCATCTTCATTTAAATTCAATCTATTCAAGAAATCAACATATGTCATGTCTTCTCCAAGATCCATTTTTAGTAGTTGTTCAAATATTCTAATTGTTATTTTATGGTAAAATTCTTGTTTGCATTCTTCCAAAGGTAATAAAATTTGAGTCGTTCTCATTGGAGGTTTGGAATAATGAAACCGACATTTTGCTTTACCCTTTTTTCGACATGTTTGTCTGTGTTGGTGAACTTGTGCACTACGAAGGGTTTTTTTTAGAATAAAGCGATCTGTTGTCAGATATTTATCAATAAAGTTTTCAATTTCTTCATTGGATTATATGCCATATTGAGGAGCATCGGCAATCCATATTAGACCATGATCATGAGGATAGCCTCCACTTTGAAAGTCTGTTATTAAAAAAATCTTTCAACTCACCAAATAATAAATTGCAGTTTTTCAAAAGCTTTTAAAACCAACCAATCCGTTTATCATAGTATCGAGCACATGTTATAGGATCCATTCGTACAAGTTCTGCAATTTTTGTCTTGTCATTATTTTTAAATATCCTCTCTTTATTGCAATTATGAATGTTATAAAGTTCTTCTAATGTTTGGACAATTTCTGGCCAATTATTAATCCCCGTTGTAAAAGTAACAAAGAATGTGGGAGGACCAAGTTGTCTAATCGTAGAAAAAACATTTTTTCTTAATCGATCCAAATAATCAGGAGACGTTCTTATTTAACCAAGTTCTCTACAACCCATTAACTTTAACAAATTTTCAATGTTCTTATTATTTAAGATTTCAAATGCAATTGATTTACGTCCTTTCAAAATATTCTTTTGTACACGAATCCAATCTGAGGATAAGATAAAATGAATCAATATTTTAATAGTTTAAAAAAAAAGATTAGTGACATGATAAGCAAATTTTCTATTTGTGCTTGTTAATTCTGCTTGAGCAATTTTTTTGTATGAAAGTTGAAAATTTGGTCTTTGATGACCAAAAAATAGAGTGGGAAAGTTATATTCTTCTGAGTGAAGATCCCTAAATAAGCCAAGTGGCCGAAAATTTTCACCTGGAGCAATAGCAATTGAATCATTATCATCAACTATACTTTCTGGATGTAGAATATTTTGAATCAATGTATCTGTGTGTTCATCATTTTTTATCTCTTCGAAACCATGCATAGATATTGGTTCGTTTGAAGTACATTCATTTTCTTCTTTCAAGGTAAAATCATCAATTATTGAAGAATCCATAATGTCTTTCCAATTTTCTTTAATAGAAACTTTTGCATCTATATTCAATGGTGTCTTGCAAAGGACATGTAAAGCCTTCATTACAATATTTGAACAAAGAAACCTAGACATATATATGAATTTATATGCCAACCTCCTTTTTAAATAAACAATTATAGTAGATGAATCATACGGTAGACGTGGTAAAACAATTTGAATCAAATCTAAATTGGTAGGAATATCAACTATACTTCCACGTATACCATATTGTCCATATCCTTTAAATTGATATATTTGGGCAAAGGCCAAGCGTGGAGACACTAATGGCTCTTCAATTTTGTTCAATGCTGAAACAATATCGACATATTTTACATTGTTTGTTGTGTGATCTCATAATGACATGTCCCATTTTTTATTATTTAAAATTTTATGACGACAACTTTTACATTCAAAAATTGGTTTTTCCAAAGCATCAATATGATAAGCTTTTGGCAATGACATGATAAGAAAAAATAATGCATAATTCACTTGTCGACGAAACCATAGCCTTCCACAAGTAAAACATGCATATTTTGGTGTGTCTATAATATTATCAAGATATTTGTTATGTATTTGCCATTTTCACTTGACATTTGATCTAATTTAGTTCATTTATAATACTCTTTTGAAGTGTAGAAGTTTCAATTTTTTATTTCAATTTTTCCTTGAAATATTTTAAATGTTGAGATAATTGTTTCATTGAGATTTGAAATGTGGGGAATTTTTTAGCAAGTTGTTCCATCATGTGCTTAGAAGGAATGTCTGGAAATAATTGAATGGTATTACTTATAAGGTGTTAAATTCAAATGAAGGTATGTTTCCAAAAACTTACTAGCAACTTCATAAGTGGTGCATGTATTATATATATCCTTTAGTTTTAACAAACTAGCATCTAAATCTAAGTTCCACTTGAATCGCTTTAGTTGTTTCTCACATTGGCTAGATTTACGATTTAAAATCATATTTTTATAATTATTATTATTTCGAAGTTTTACTGATATTTCCACTTCAACTATTGTAGCATTCAAATTTTGAATTTGATCAATTGAATCAATCTTTGAAGTTATTGTATTTCCTCAAAGACATTCTTTGTTTATAAAAGACAATTCTTCATTTTTTTCATTGAATGATGTATTTCCAATGTGTTCATTAATTGTATATGTATTAATTGTTGTGATTTATTTACAAAGAATGTAATCTAAATGTAATTTTACTTGAACAATTCTTAAATTTAAATTTGGATGTTGATTTAAAAATATTCTTGCAATGCTATAATTGATATAAGTGTTGTATAATTTTTTTAGATTTAATAAATCATCATTTAGTTCTTTATTCCATGAAAATCTTTTTTGTTTGTTTTTGGTTGTATAACCTTTAATTGGCTCAACTTTGTGATTACTTAAGTTTGAATTTTCTTTATTAATCTCACTGTTATAATTATTTGATTTATCATTTTCTTTATTTATCTCCCTACTATATTCACTTGACTTTAAATTCCATTTGTTCAAATTTTCATTATATTTGCTTGACTCTAAATCACAAAATGTATCATACTTTGCAATTTTTCTTTTTTCCAACATGCCGATCAAAATAGTATTACTTTCTAATTGAGTACATGATACTATTGGTTCATAATGATTATTTCCAAATGAAAGTTGAAGAGTTGCATTTGGAAGATGTTCAGTGTTCACCAATTCTAGCCATAATTCTTCCATTACGTTTGTTCCAAACTAATATTGGACATTGCATGTACTGTGAGATCCAAAAAATGATTGTTAAATCACCTAATAATCCTCTATTTCTAACCGATAATGCCATTCTGCTCAAATAATCAGACTCTCAATTTATTCTACCTTCATGCAAATCAAACATGAATTCTGGTTGTAACTCACGACTTCGGCACAACAAAGCCTCTGGTGTACCTACTAATAAACAATGTTCTAAATGAGCTACAAAATTTTCACGAATTGAAAGAGAAGATTATTTATAATTCGTCAAATAAGCAATGGCATCAAAAAGACAATCTCCAGGATAATAATAAAACTCAGAAGCACATCTTAAATTTTGATTTTGAAGTTCAACATCAAGAATAGAGAGAAGTAAAAATTAAATATTAAAATTTTTAACTTTATTATTAGAATTAAATTTTATATAATCAGTAGGTTTTTATAAAAACATAGCAACATTCCAATACAGGGTTGTTAGGCCGTCCGTCCGTCCGGTAGTGTCTGTCCGGTAGAGGTTGTTGTTCGTTCGATAAGGGTCAATGCTAGTTTGACCATGACTAGAGGTAAATCAACTTACCTACTGCTACGAATGCAAATACGTGACTGACACGTCGACTAGAGGGTCGCACGCGTACGAACAAGGGCTGGGCGCGTACCTAAAGGGGCCGCGGGCATACTTAAGAGGGTCGCGCGCATATCTAAGAGGGCCACGCGTGTACTTAACTGGGCGCGTACCTAATTGGGCCGCGTGTGTACCAAACAAGATAGCGCGCGCACGCCAAAAAAAATAAAAAAATAAAATTGTACGCGCCCAACCCTTACAAGCGTGCGCCCAGCCTTTGGGATCGGGTGCGTACAAACAAGGGCTGCGCGCGTACGTCAATTTTTAATTTTTTTTCTGTAAGCGCTCAGCCCTTGTAAGCGCCCAGCCCTTGTAAGCGCCCAACCCTTGTAAGCATGCGCCTGACCTTTTGGATCGGGCGCGTACAAACAAGGGCTGGGCGCGTACGCAATTTTTTTTTAAAAAAATTTAAATTTTTTTTTAAAAAATTAAATTTTTTTAATAAAAAATTCTATTTTTTTTAAAAAAAAATCTAAATTTTTTTAAAAAAATTCTTGGCATACATACACGGCCCTAATGGGTACGTGCGCGTCCCTTTTAGACATGCACCCAACCCTTTTAAGTTTGCACTCAACCTCTTGGAGTATGTGCCCTACCTCTTTATCTACCCGTGAAACCTCTTTAGATACGAGTCCAACCTCTTGAAGTATGGGCCTAACCCTTGTAAGCATGCGATTGACCTTCTAGATCGGGCGCGTACG
>OZ020516.1:14348958-14552313 GCA_963971425.1 Bryoerythrophyllum caledonicum
CGCGGAACCTCTTTAGATACGTGCCCAAGCCCTTTAAATATGGGCAGAACCCTTGTAAGCATGCGCCTAACCTTTTAAATCGAGCGCGTACGTTCAAGGAATGGGCGCGTGCAATTTTTTTGTTCTTGAGATGTGCTCAGCCCTTGCAAGCATGCGCTGGACCTTCTAGATCAAGCGCGTACGTACAAGGGCTGGGCGCGTACGCCAAAAAAAAATAAAAAAATAATAATAATTTATTTTTTTGGCGTACGCGTGCGGCCCCAATAGGTACGCGCCCAACCCCTTTATATATGCGCCCGACCCCTTCAAGCACGCGCCCAACCCTTTTAAGTTTGCACCCAACCTTTTGGAGTATGTCCCTACCTCCTTGTGTACCCGCCCGCTCTTCTTTTGTAGTGACCCGCCCCTCTTATATAGTCGCATGCCTCCTTGCACACTTATCAATCTCCTTTGCATACACATCCATGCTCAACACAAATAGAACTCGTCTTCTACTATTTTGTGTTTTTTAAATTCCTTAATCTCGTTGAATTATTGCTCGTGGCATAATGAAGATGTGGACCATGTATAAGCCTCATTCCTCCTTTGCCCACCTTTTCTAAGCTTTTGTCCACCCCTTATATATATAATGTTGATCTCTTTTCACCAATATCATCTATTGTCTTTCTTTGATTAAAAGTGTCGTCATCAACTATTATTGATTTCAATGATTGTCAAGGTGTGTGTATTTTTTTATTTACTTTTGGCAATCATGTACATAAAATCATTTATACTTGGCCATGGGCTTTGGCCTTCTTAACTAACAAGGACTGCAACAATTGTTCACGTAATAATTGAATCAAATATTGTAAATGTCATTATAGACTCTAATTTCTTTCTAACCATAGAATGTGTCTTGTGTTCTTGCTTTATTATTTGAGCAATTGACACAAAATTAATTGAAATGATACTAAGAAGAAGTTGATGCATTCACATGTAAATGTAAATGTTGTATATGCATCTTCATACCTTATTCAACTTGCTAAGGTTCATTGATATATCTAATTATTTATCTCAATCACAATTTCTAGTTTAAGCATAATTATTACTCCAAAAGGTGCATACTCCAAAAGGTAAGGTGCGAACTTAAAAGGGTTGGGCGCGTGCCTAAAAGGGCTGCCTGCGTAACTATTGGAGCCACGTGCGTACCTATTGGGGCCGCTCGCATATCTATTGGAGCCGCGCGCATACGCGAAGAAATAAAAAAATTTGGCGTACGCATGCTGCCGTTGTTTGTACGTGCCTGATCCCAAAGGCCAGACGCATGCTTACAAGGGTTGGGCGCGTACAATTTTTTTATTTTATTTTTTTCCGCGTATGCGCCTAGCCCTTGTTTGTACGCGCCCGATCCCAAAGGCCGGACGCATGCTTTTAAGGATTGGGTGCGACCAAAAAATACAATTTTTTTTGGTGCATGCGCCTAGCCCTTGTTTGTATGTCCCCGATCTAAAGGGTCGGGTGCATGCTTACAAGGGCTAGGCGCGTACTAAATTTTTTTTTTCTTCTTCGGCGGCCGCGCGTGGCCGTGTTAGGTAAGCGCACAACCCGTTTTGGTATGCGCGCAGCCTTTAGGTGCGCCCCCGGCCGTATGATGTGACGTGGAAAGCGGTGTGACGTGTCGGCACACGTATTTTACCAGTGGATAAGTTGTAAATTTGATTTAGGGTTTGTGAGTGTTTTTTACACGCAACTGTCTGCCAAGGCTCAAAAAGTGTTGTCCGTTCGTCCGACTGTCCGTTCGTCCGCTGTCTTTGGGCCCCTGTCCGTCTATGTAGACAATCCTGTTCCAATATAACTTCATAACATGATACTATAATTGTATTATATAAAATATAAACATAAAAACATTTGTATAAGAAAGAAGAATCTTATTCCATACTAATAGTGACTATTGTTTTGTAATGATATACAAGTTTTGTAAGTCAAGCGTTATGGCACCACCAAAAATTGACAAAATCTAGGAGAGCCACGGCTGTGGATTGCGGAAGTGGATGAGTGGAGCGCCTTTTGTGGATGACGGACTATCCATTTGAGCTGGGGAAGCGTACATCGGCGTTAAAGAAGAATTTTGGCAAAATCTAGGGAATTAGCCTTCAACGTGAAGATATGATATACGTAACTTGCGCATTGGGTTCAGGTCAATCGGAGGTGAAGACTTCTCTTTCAAAAAAGTTGCTTCTTGCGCCTGTCTCTTTGAATCTTCTTTAAAATCCAAGTCAAGTGAAATTCCTCAAATCATTGCAGACGTTTGGTTAAACATCTCTCTTGCTGTACGAACTGCTAGACACAATAACGTCTTAGCCTGTTTAGCGTTATCACCGGAGATGGTGCTGAAGGCTAAGAAGATTATGGAGAAACATATTAGATATGAGGCATTACGGGAGAGGGATCCATCACGTGCGACAACTCAAGCCCCACCAGTGGAACCAGAAGAAACATAAGTTTATCAAATTCTTGCTGAGCCGTTGCAATTGGATTGGCGACCAATGGAGGGGGGAGGAGAAGTGAAGGCCAACATCCCACCACAACTTCTGAGGTACAGACATTACCCAATCCTCCATTGACGAGTAGACGTCTTACGAAGAGGCCATAGCGTATTGAGAAGGATGTAGCTTCTGGTTCAAGAGAAGGCCCCTCAGGTTTAGATCCAAGCACGAGGAGGTTGATTGGAAGGAGTTTAGGATTGGGTGGCTGGGTTCCAGGGTCAGGGCTCAAAACGTGTAATGGTCATCGTAGGGCCCCTACATCTACACCGGGAGATTTAACTAATTTGTCAGCCATGGCGCCGGGGCAAGAAGAATTTCACAACCTATCAAACAATATACCAGAGGTTTTTGAAGACTATGCGGAGATACCACACAATGTTCTAACTTCAATGTATTTGAAAGCACCAGTGCCTACAACGGAGGAGATTGCAAAACGATCAGTGTCGGGGAATTTTGTGTTTAAAGCACACATAGACCGCATTATCTCTGTGGAGAATCCAGAAACGAACCACTGGATTTTATCACAGAAGAAGGTCAGAGAAATATTTAACCGCTTAAGAGACCCATAATCCATGACTCGGGTAAATAGATTGGTACTTCAACCGATGAGATACATCGTGCATACGGCTACCGATGATGGTGTCGTTGAGAAGCAAGAGTTGCCGTTTCCGTTGATAGGAACAACACGAGAGTTTGAGCGCATGTTCATTGCACACAAGAGTGCTTCTGCACATAGTGCCATGGAATTCCATTATTCTTGGCTTCAAGATCATATCATTTGAGAACCGGTGAAAGACCAATATATAGTAGCAGCTTGTAAATTTGCACAGCAGTAGTGGAGAGATGGTATTATGCCATTAAATGAGTACCTAGACACGTTTGAGCGGCGGGAGGCCTATCCTATGAGACCAAGAGCTGAAACTGTCCGAAAGATTGGCTCCTAAATTTCAAACCCACGGTGACCAGCAATTGCGCCTCACGGGTGGAAACAACATAAATATGATCGTGTGGATGATCAATCCCACTTTGCTACAAGAAAATTTACGAAACAAAATTGAAAATAACTAATCCCCAATTCCGGCTGAGAATAATAAAATAAAGACAACGAGCGTCCAAATCCGGCTAGGAATAACAAGCCACAAGCCACAATACGCGAGTCTTCATGTCTCCTGGTCTTCTTGTCTTCAAATCTTCAAATCTTCATGTCTTCAAATCTTGAAGTATTCAAAAACACAAAGAAACTCAAAAGAAGTGTTAAAAAATACAATGAAAAAGCTTCTATCAAGGCTGTAACCTTCAAACAGGTGCCACAGATGACTTAAAACTCTAAATACTAAGTGTAATAGCTCTTTGAAAATCTAATACAAATAAATAATATTCTTTCAAATCTCAAGTCATTCTGAACTACAATCCAAAAGTTATATGAGTTCAAAGCTCCGTCTCTTCTAGATATTCAGTCGCTCATAACTTCTTCTTTAAAACTCCAAATCTCAATTGTAACAAATTTTAAAAGAGCTATGAAAATGGTGGGCACCTTTCAAATTTCAAATCATTTCAAACTACTCCCCAAAAGTTATGGCTTGTTAAAACCTCTGCCCTCTTAATAGATGGCCTCGGGTTTTTACAATTTCAAACTTTCATAACTTCTGCAATACAACTCCAATTAATTTGAAAGATAAGTTTATGGAAAGCTAAAAAGAAGTTCTACAACTCTTGAAATTTTTAAAGAGAGACGCAGAAATTACAAACTTTGGTGGTCGCCCGAATCTTTGCTCTTCTTCGTTGAGTGGCAGCAGATCCTCCTCCACTGACACGCTTGTAACTTTTTGTCTACAACTCTAAATCAAGCAAAATTGATTTCATAAAAGCGCATCTCAAAGGGAAAATAACTCTCAAAATATCATTCTAAAATCTTTTTTCAACCAGAGTTGTCGCCCATCAAACTCTCGGCTCTCTACACCCACACACCCTTCACTCTAAAAGCACACTAACTCTTTTCCCCTAAAAAATCCTACTAAGTTGGAGAGAGAAGATGCATACCTACCCTCTAGACCCCTAAGGTGGATAAAATCACTCCATGTACTTCTTACATGAGCCTCAAAACACTCATTAGCCCAATGGAAACTCAAAAAAGTAAGTACCTATTTATTTTTTAAGGTCAACAATCATTTAGAATTCTAACTAGGAAGTAAACTACCCTCTATCTATCATCTTTTAATTTGTAACATTCAAATGGAACACAAAAATACTTATATTTAGTATAAAGCTTCAATCAAAATCAAATAGAGGTAAAAACTAAAGTTAAAGAAGAGTGCTACTCTATCTGCAAGAACTTGAGGATGCGCTTTGTAGTAATTGCGATGTAATCTGCACGTTGAGTCTTTGTCAAAGGATTCACAAGCCCTTCTAATCAACGATGGTGGTCAGCACTTACCTTAATTGGCATAGGTATCCAAAATAATGATTTTCGTTCAAGCCTTCAAAACTTCTTTCAAATGTCACTTCACGGGTGCCCGGTACAACACATCTAGTTTGAAATAAGATTACTAAAACACGAGCATCTCTTTGGAGATTATCATGCCAACGCTACTCAACACGAGGTTGTTTCAGCGGACGAGAAGATCCTGCTTCATCTCGTGGGTGGAATGGCAATGGTGTAGAAACCGCCGGTTGAGATGGTCGAATTGACAACTGAGACAAGGAAAACTCTAATTCTATCTTCGGTTCAGGCTTTAGATCTTCTTACTCGATAAAAAGCCTCCAGTTCGACATTTTACAATTCGAATTTCAAATCCAAACACAAATTCTAAGAACGTAAATGAAAACTTTAAGTTGGTGAATACTGTTTACGGCTTTTGCCTTTTAAACAATTCCATGAGCAATAAGCGTTACCTTGAAGCTACTGGAACTGTCACCAATAAGTTTTGTCCTCTCAATCAAAGATTTTTCATAAATGTAAACAAGTATATATTTTACACACTATAGATATTTACATGAAGACATTGGAGTTCCAGAAAAAATCATATTCTACCATGGACGAGGATTTGACAAAGCTCCTTCGGATTTGGGATCTATGTGGGAGGCCTGATAGCTCACTACGTGCGGACAATGCATGCATGGCTGTTGTTTTGGTGAGTGCGGCAAGTGTAGTGCATAAATTGCCCAAGGGGAATGGAATTGTCACGGTGAAGAGGTTGGCCAAAAATATGGAGGATCTCACCAATCATACATAGAATCCGAGCAATGATTGCTTTGAAGCTATCACTCTAGTATGCAAAGACTACGAAGACGACATTCTCTTTTATAGCAATGAGGAAGAGGACAGTTGGAAAGACATGGCGAGGAGGAAAGAGCTGGATTCAAATGTGCACGTACGACCAACAAGAGAGGAGATGACCCAGAATTGGTTGAGGTTGTTAGGTAGGTTTCCGAATTCATGTTATCTTCGGTTGGCAAAGTCTTTTGAAGCCAAGCCGGTGAAGAATGATGGAGTAAGACCTCGTCAAACATATTACTTCAATGGTGTAAAAGACCCGAATCTACATCCTCATACGATTGTCAGTGTGGTTGACCGATATCGGAGACGAGAAGCTGTGATGAATTCCATCCGTTGGTTGATGGTGGAGAACAAAGAAAGTACACCTAGTTCCATGGAGGAGTTCTTTCTTATCCGTATAGAGAATTATTTTCCGAGGAGCAACGATCAACTTGATACCTTTGGAAAGCTTTTAAGTGCTACTACAAAAGTAGCTTGGACTGCTCATGTACAGAGGAAGGTGTCTAAACTAGAAGACGTAGGCTACCTCATCCCCCCTTTCATGAGGTTTCATTATGGTGACATTGCAGCAGGGGGACGTGGATACATTGGACTGTCTGTGGATGTGGGAGGGTTGACTACTGGTAATTGGAAATGGCAAATTGAAGTCAAGAGGCCAGGTCAGAACGATATAGAGAATCTTCTTTTGCTTCAGTGTAGAAGAGAGTTATTCTGCACCGACTATATAGAACTGGGGAAACCATGTTTGTGGGTAAATGATTGTCGGCAGGGCGGTGGGAGGCATAGAGATGGTCATTGGGGAGACGACAAGTTATCCGCAGCTATTGCACAGCTGACATTATGGATGACAAATATTGAACGATGGAACGTCATTTTTTTGTTACCACCGACCGTGTATGCCAACAAAAATTCTTTATAAAGGTGAAGCTTCTAGAGGGCTGTACTATGCGACGTGGATGTTGGGCATTTAATCCCAACTCGGTTAATTTCTATGCTCTCGATTTTACAAGGAATGGACGTCTGGAGCAAGTAATACAACCAATTGGCGATGTTGTGATTTGTATGCAGCACCCTGTGGATACATCTTCTGGCCCGAACTACATTTCTGAAGACCTTCTACTTCCACTTATATTCTTTGATCACTGGAGTGAGACATGCCAACCCTCTGAAATTGATCAATTGCAAGATCTCCATCAAAGTTGGCAAGACTAGTCGGCTCATACTTGCCTGTTGTTGGGATTTAGTGGCATGTAACATATCTATGGCCATTCACACAATCCTTTAAGGAGATTTCTAGGGATCTGAGGTTTTAATCATTGACGATTTTACAGAGAGAGTTTCATTTCTGTACAATGAGTTGTCCAACAATTTCCAAGGACAACTGTTGATCACGACTGGTGGAACAAGTACTGGTTGCAATATTGTACATGAGACCAAAGAGGCGGTTGGTGGAATAAGGGATGAAGACGACAACGAAGATGGAGGTGGTTTACAGGAGAGATTGCCACGTTCAGATACCACTGAAGATTCTTCATCTCACAGTAACTCAAGCTACAGGTCTTCAGCCACCGATAAAGATGAAGTGAACCAGTCTCCTCCAAGATAGAGAATTCCATCAACGCAGCGGGCGGTGGGGAGATATTTCAAGGGAAACGTTTGTAACACCTATAGAGAGGATGCAAGATACCGGTGTACTCGATGTTAGTTTGGCGGTAGTGGCAGGAGGGGGGCGTACATTTGATGGTCCTAGGCTTGAAATGGAGGAAGAAGAATCGAACTCGTTGGCATTTTTTTTGGTGCAGAAGAAGATTCCACAACCTTTAATGCCTTGTCAATCACAGTTAGTATCGGAGACACATGAGACGTTCGGACGTACTCAAAGTGATACCGGACTAAGTTTGCCTTCCGTTCCAAGATCTAGCGTATCCGAGGACATCATTGCATTTTAGAAGGCCTTTTCTTCAGAGCGAGAGATGTCCTTTAATATAGAGGATGGTTTTTTCTACAATGATGATAGCGTAAGGCATATGCGGGAGGGTGTTCCTGGCAATTATCAATATGTTGGGTGTGCGTCCATTAGTATTGAAGATGTGGAAGATCATCTAGTGCAGGATCATGAATTGTCCGCTGTAAGTAGCGCCATTGGACACATGGAGGGAGTCGTTGTGCTAGAAGATGAGCTCTGAGCCCTGGAGCTATATACTATAGTAGACCATGCACACAGTTTAAGTAGCAAATACGTTTGTATAATGCAATTTAAGATGTGTCTATTGTTCGATTGGTGGTATACATTTTTATTGGGTGGTCTATATGATATGATTGATTTTAGAATCTCTTAGCAATATGTAGAATTGCTTGATAATGTATGTTTTTACATATAAAATACAGTGAGGTACTTTACACTGTCTTAGGAAATGGCATGTATATATTTTTGTATCTCTTACACATTGTATTTGTAGTGCAATACTTTAAAATCCTATAATAACTCAAAACACATTTATAATCTCTTTAGGCACATGATTATAATTTTGTAGCAGGATTTGCAAACTAGATTAGAAATCATATATTCTCAAAAAAATCGTAGCAAATGGAAAAAATATATATCATTTATGTGAACATGAAGATCTTAATGTTTGACACGACAAAACACCAAAATTTTGTGACAAAAAACATACTAAACTCTTGCTAATTTTTATTTTTTTAAAAGTTATGAGCAGATAACTTGCGGCTTTCTACTAGCATCTAGTGCACTTGGCTAAGTACATAATTGCTTAATTGCGTGTACGGTGTTTATAATGTTTCTTTAAACACTTATTATTGTGATTGTTCCACTCGACACTCAACTTGCAAGCATATCATAGGGCTCCAATTCATTGTGAAGGAATTTCTCTCTCCTTCACAATCTTCTGAAGTTGGCATAGAAGCCATGGATGACATACATTACTCTAACAATGAGACATTATTTCCATTACAAGAAGAAGTTCGAAGTGTTCGTGGATCCAATGAGAATGAGAGAAGAAGTGAATGCAAGAGAGAGACATGATTTTCGTCGACAAGTAGAGGAGATAATGTTACATATGATATCATCTATGGATGGTGGTACTATAGAAGAAGCGGAGCAGAAGAAAGATTTATTGCAGATGGTTGTGGCATCTATGCCAGCGCCAGTTACATTTCAGAGACCGTCCACCATTGATCTTACCAGACGTAGAGCTTCTGTAATTCCCTTTCAGACAGATGTGAAACGTACTCGAATGGGACATGGACAAAAACGGAAGACGCCAAACGCATAAGAAGGTTCTTCTTCACAACCACCTTCAAAACGTCCAACTCATATCCTTGTCGCACATTCAAAGCAAAAAAGAACTATATTTCCTCGAGTTCCTAAAGTTCATTATCACATTTGTATGGTGAATACTTGGGTTGAAGAGGGAGATGAGAATGTGATATGCAAAAATTGTGAAACTCCCTTGACTTTGGAATAAATGTGTTATGTTTTCTCATGTTGTACCATAATTGAAACATTGTATTTTTTTTCCTTTTTTGTGTTGGTAATGAAAGTTTTGAACTATTGTACCTCAAACATTTCCATTCAAAATCTTGGAGTGCTTAAAACCCAACTAAACCCCTAAGGATCTCTACTCCATTGAATAAAATTTGTCAAGATAAACATTCTAAGAATGTAACCATAGGATCTTCTTCTCCACATGTATGAGATGATGTGATAGAAATTTTGTGAATTTTGACCGTACGGATTGAAAGATAATTGTTGTCAAAGTGCAAACATGATTTGGTCCTTAAGAACCCAACTCCCTGGAGTTGCTTGGACTTTGAGTCTAGTATTGCTGGGAGTGATTACACTAGCCTATGTCCCGTGGCCATATGCTTAGTGAAGAGAATGAACAAACACTATATTCACGTCGGTCCCCTTTGGAGACCAGAGTTCATCTTCTTCTTCTTGCTGGGAGTGAAGGCATGGGTGAGGGTTTGGCCATGACGTGGCGGGCCCCGCAGGGCATGACGAGGCCGCTGGGCGTGGGGCCTGGCTCACAAAGAGCGGGCAGGACAGTGCCTGCGGGCAGCCAGGAGTCTCCTTTCAGAGGAGCCCTTGACTGTGAGGCCGGCCGGCCGAGGAGGACGGCGTTTGTGCAGGCCAGCTTCCATGAGCTCAGAACTGGCTTTACTAGAATCACAGAGATTGGTGTGGTAGGGCTCACATGTTGTGCACCACTGGAAACTACAGAGATTGCTGTGATCCTGCTCACACTCAGATAGGAGCTCTAGAAACAGACTAGATTGTGGTGTTCGAGAGCTCACAATTAGAGCCATAAGCACTGGAGATGCACCCATGAGCATGTCGAGAATGCATGGCAGATTCCAGCCTGGACAGGAGATGCAGCCGGGGTTGATTTCGCTGGTGCAGCAGCAGTGGCCTGGGATGGCGGGGCAGCCTGGATTCGAATGGTTGGTTCAACGACGGCCCGGTTACGTGCTTCGGCAACCGATGGCGGCGGGACAGGGCCCGGGGCTGATCCCGTCGCCTCGGACCCCTCTGCCTGCAATCCACAAGGCGGAGGATCGATACAAGGTGGGGAAGCCGTCGGACGTGGAACAAGCGAAGCAGAGGCTGGTCAAGGGGATCCTGAACAAGGTGATGCCCCAGAATTTCGACAAGCTGTTCGTCCAGGTGCAGGAAGCGAACATCGACTCGGCCACAACGCTGACGGGTGTGGTTTCGCAGATCTTTGACAAGGCACTGATGGAGCCGACGTTGTCCGAGATGTACGCGCAGTTTTGCGCGAAGCTTGCCGTAGAACTGCCGGAGTTCAGGGAGGACGGCGAGACGATCACCTTCAAGCGCGTCCTCCTGAACAAGTGCCAGGAAGAGTTCGAGCGTGGGGAAAGGGAACAGGCCGAGGCAGAGAAGGAGCATGTGGAAGTAAAGCTGACGCCGGAAGAGCGGGAGGAGAAGCGAAGGCGAATGCTGGGGAACATCCGTTTCATTGGTGAGCTGTACAAGACGAGCATGCTGACAGAGAGGATCATGCACGAGTGTATCAAGAAGCTGCTGCTAGGCGACATCCAGAACCCGGACGAGGTAGATGTGGAGGCTCTGTGCAAGTTGATGAGCACGATTGGTCGAATGATTGACCACCACAAGGCGAAGATGCACATCGACGCGTACTTCAGACGGATGGAGACCCTGTCGAACAACACGAAGCTTTCGTCGCGGCTGAGGTTCATGTTGAAGGACTGCATGGAGCTTCGGAGGAACGGGTGGCGTGTAGAGAGACGCCGTTGAGGAGAGGCAGCAGGCCGCCCGTGGGGGTCCTCGCACGGGGGAAGGGTCTGTTCGGGGCAGGACAGGGCTGGGTCCAGAATTCGGGAAGCCGTCGGACGAGGAGCAAGCGAAGCAGAGGATGATCTCGGGGATCCTGAACTAGTTGACGCCCTGAATGGCTGTTGGAGAAACAAACCATATCGTTTGACCTCTCACTACACTGTAAATCATGACCTGTACAGTTACACTGTAGCAACACTGCTGCTACTTGTCAATTAGGTTTAGGATGGTCAAGCCGTCATCTCTCTGTATATATTGTGGCACATTGCCTTTGCAATACAAGCAACTTACATCATAGTGTTTCAACATGGTATCAGAGCTAGGTAGTAGGAGTAACAAGTGAGCAATGCTCCTTGGAGTAGATCTAGATGTATGAGACTTAGATCAGACAAGTGCATCTTACTTCTTGTGGAGATCTAGAGTGCAGGAGAAGAGATCCAGAAGGTAAAAACTTAGTAGAGAGAAGTGAGCGCTACTCCTCATGTGAAACTTAGAATATAGAAACTCAGATTCAGATCTAGATCTAGGAGTTGAGAAAGATGGTTGAAAGTAGTAGCAGCAGAAGCAGCAACTGTGAAGTTAATGAATCCAAACTTTTAGGACCACAGAATTACAATGTATGGCAGATTAAGATGACAACGATTCTAAAGAGAGAGGGCCTTTGGCCACTTGTGGAGACAGTACATAGCTTAGCCTCATACCCAGTTACTATTGGAGGTGTAGCATATGGAGAAACAAAGTTACTAGAAGCTAAACAACGTGCACAAACTGGACTTACAATGTCTGTAGGGGACAACTTGCTTGGAGTAGTCAATCAACACGAAGACCCTGCAGAGACATGGAACATGCTCAAGTCAATGTTTTCAGCTGGAGATCAGCAGCAAATCCAGATGCTCACAAAGAGGCTGTATGGAATGTCCATGTGAGAAGGTGAAGATATCAACGCTTACCTCACTAAAGCCATGGATCTGCGAAACCAGCTGAGGGGTTATGGAGAAGAGATACTTGACAAGACACTGATCAACCTTGTTCTCAACGGTCTACCTCAGAGCTATGAAATGATCATACAAGGTATCACCTATCTCACCAATCCTACTTTTCATGTTGTACTGGGAAAACTCCTCACAGAAACACACAGAAAGAGCCTACGGGATCAGAAACGCGGCCAAGATGAAGCTCTATGAGTACAATTTCAGAGACATGGAGGAGGACGCGGTGGTAACCAACAAGGAGGAGGTTGGGGTGGCACCATGCATGCACGTGGGTGGACTCCCAGTAATGATTACTTCTCTGGTAGAGGCTACGGTCAACGAGGATTTTTTAATGGTCATGGGTACTGCCCCATGACCGCGCACAGGGCAAGTGGTGTGAGGCCGCGCCCGATACACAGCGGCGGCTGGATGAGAGGCGGCGGCCCGATGGAAGGTAGCGGCCTTGTCGGAGGCGGCAGCATATACAGCGGCCAAGTGCCGCTCGAAGGCAACGGCCTGTACGACGGCCAAGTGTCGCACGAGGGCGGCCAGGTGCAGTTCGGCGGACTGCACGAGCCTGGCGGCCAGGTCTATCACAGCCTTGGTCCAGGACCAGGGCTCGGGCTAGCTAGGCCAGGGTTTATGACCTGGCCTGGACCTCCTCAGCCCACAAACTTCTATACAGCTGGGGCTTATGGTTCCCAGCAGGGAATGCCCAGAGCAAGGCAAATCATATGCTACACTTGTCGAACACCAGGACATATTTCAAGATTTTGTCCTCATGGAAATTATTCCACCGTTAACTATGTCGAGGATTTCTATGACCCCTATGTTGAGGATGGGACTTATGTAGACAATGGTTGGTCCGCCGAGGCTAATTTAGCACAGTATCAAGACTCTACATGGTTTATGGATTCCGGTGCAAGCCACCGTGTTACGGGGAACTATGAAAGCTTACAACATGTTGATGCAAGCTCACATGGGCAAAATGTAACAACTGCTAACGGTAATGCCCACCGCATAGCAGTTGTGGGATCATCCAGTCTTCAAACTAGAACTCACCCTTATGGAATAAATTTGGATCATGTTTTGTATGTGCCGGCGTTAAAAAGAAAGTTATTATCTATAGGCTCATTAGCTGATCAAGGTCATACTATAGTTTTTTCTAGCAATCAATGTCTTATTCTTGATCAAAACAAATCTATTGTTGCCATTGCACATCGGAATTTGACCAACGGACTCTATCAATTCACCAACAAAAAGAATGAAGCTATGGTGAATTTGGTAGTCTCTGAATCAACTATGCATTTATGGCACAAGCGATTAGGACATCTCAACTATGTTAGTCTTCAACATTGTGCAAATGCACAACGAGTGCAAGGATTACCTACATTTCCAACTCTTAGAAGTACTTGTGGAGATTGTATGGCAGGACGACAATGTTGTGAGCATTTTTCAAAAATCTCTGTCAACAGAACTACTCAGGTACTCCAACTCATTCATTTTGATGTAGTTGGACCAATTCGAACACCTTCTCTTAGTGGGTCTCAATACTTTGTAGCCTTCACTAATGATTATTCTCGGAAAAGTTTCGTATACTACATGCGACACAAGAATGAAACCCTTCAGAAATTTATTGAATTTAAAGCAAGAGTTGAAAACGAGACGGGCAGAAGAATAGTGACATTACAATCTGATCAAGGGGGGGAATATTTATCTCATGAATTTGACTCCTATCTTCTCAATTAAGGAATTCAACGGCAACTCACAATTGCATTAACACCACAACAAAATGGTGTGAGTGAACGACGGAATAGAACTATTGTCGAAAAAGCGAGATCCATGGCCGCTGCATGTCGTCTTCCTGGATTTCTATGGACATAGGCAATTAATACAGCGAATTATCTTGTCAAGAAGAAGAAGAACGCCGGTCTCCGAAGGGGGCCGGCGTGAATAAAATGTCCGTTCATTCCACCACTAAGTCCATGCCCACCGGACATGGGTTAGTAGTATGGAACTACTTCCCCCTTTCGAGGGTGGACACTATGTATCCAGTAACAAGTAGCCAAGAACAAAGGCCCATAGGTCCCAAAAGTCTCCGAAAGAGGGAGGGCGTGTACGGTGAAGTGCAATTGTAGTCTATGGAGGGGGGTTCAAAGCGTCGGGAAGGGGTTGGTTGTTTTCAATTTTTCGTTTATGCAGGAGTATTGACATAGCATGTTGAATTGCAATAGTGTTGATATTTGAAAAAGTGGTTTTGATTGAAGTGATGGGGATTTTAAATGTTTCTTCAAGAGTTGTTATTGAGGGAATGAAGGTGGTGGCTCTAGCACCCGCCGTGATGACAATGAGGGGGTCTACTTTCCATCCTAGTGCTTGAATATCGTCAAGTAGTGGTTGGTATTTATTTGTTTTGTTTGTAATAGTGTCCGGTGAGAATCTATCATTGCAATATGTAAATTCAATAAACTGAATAGTGAGACTAGGGTCAATGTGGTTTGGTGGGGGGTCTTTGTATGGAAGTCCTCTAACACATAGTAGGTCCGGTTTGAGTCTTGCATTACAGTGGCATTTTTGAGTATGACAGATGCATGGTAATAGCCAAGGAGGGACCGTATTTTCTTGTGGATTGTCATTAAAGGTACCGGCATTCATGAGAATGAAACATCGGGATTTGGTTGATGATATAAGTAGTTTACGAATAGCCCATACGGCTTTGTTATGTCTTTTGACAATTAGTGAGTGTATATGGGGGTTTTGGCACTTGAGTAAGACATGTAGCCATGTGTCTGGGTCTGTGGTGTTGCAAATTGGACATGTTATTGTAGGAAATCTTTCTATTCCAAAGAAGAGTTGTTTGCGGGTTATCTTGTCAACATAAGGCCTACACGCGCAAATCAAGGTATGACACCCGACCAAAAGTTTTACAATATCAAACCCTCTGTTTCACACCTAAAGATCTTTGGATCTTTGGCATATGTTCATATCCCCGACATTAAACAAACCAAACTTGATAGTAAAACTATCAAGTGTATCTTTCTAGGATACGACACCGAGAGCAAAGGGTATAGGTTGTATGATCCGCAATCAAAGAAAATCCACAGGAACAGAGATGTAGTCTTTGACGAAACACAAGTAGGCTATGAAATTGTCAAAACCAATGTTCCCATTCAAGACAATCCATTCACTGACAATTTATTTCCTACACCAACGCCAATCTCTCCCCCTACCACTCCATCTGCACCCGAATTACCAGATCTACCCGTAGTACCTGAAGCCACTACACCTCCAGCTCCACTAGCAAATCCCATAGCCGAACCACCAATTCCTCCTCCACAAAGATATCCACTTCGTGAACGTAGACCAAGCACCAGGTTTAGAGACACCTATCTCTTCTCTGCAAAAACTGGCACTTTCATAGAACCACAAAATTTTACAGAGGCTATCAAACATCCAGGTTGGAAAAATGCTATCCAACAAGAAATAGATTCTATTCGAGAAAATCACACCTAGAAAATGGTTGATCTTCGAGAAGGCAAGAAACCTATCTCCGCCAAAGGGATTTTCAAAGCTAAATAGGGTCTTAAAGGTACAACAGACAAACTCAAGGCTCGTCTAGTTGCTCGTGGGTTCGAGCAACAAGAAGGCATTGACTTCTTCGAAACTTTTGCCCCAATTGTTTGATGGTCCACTGTTCGCAGTATAGTTGCCTTAGCCGCACAGAAGAAATGAGACATTCAACACTTAGATGTTAAAACAACCTTTCTAAACGGAAAAATCGATGAGGATGTTTATATGACTCTACCTCCTGGTTTTGAATCTGATCTTCAACATTCTAGTCAAGTTTGCAAGCTTCAACGTGCACTGTATGGCCTTCGGCAAGCTCCTCATGTATGGTATGGTGAAATTGACAAATATCTTCAAAACCAAGGTCTCACTAAAAGTAAAGAGGAGCCCAATCTCTATTTTTCCATTCGCAATGGTAAATATACGATTATTCTCCTTTATGTGGATGACATCCTCATTACAGGCGATGATATTTCACATATCAAACGCCTTCGAGTCCAACTAGAATCCAGATTCAAAATGACAAATATGGGTCTTGCTCAACTTTACCTTGGTGCCGAATTTTATTATAGCATTGACGGTATCTACCTTCATCAACGCACGTATATTAAGCGCCTCCTTGAACGCTTTGGCATGCAGGATTGTAACCCGTTGTCTACTCCTATGAATCCCAAACTTAAACTGTGCAAAGACACGAACATAAACCCTTTTGACAAACTTACATATCAAAGTCTTGTTGGGGGACTTCTTTACGCAACCATAACACGATGGAACATTCAATATGCCGTCGGATGTGTCTCCCGATATATGAGCAATCAACAGCAAGTTCATCTTACAGCTGCTAAAAACATTCTTCATTACCTCAAAGGGACTCTTGACTATGGCATTTTTTATCCCTCACAAGGTGATGCACATCTTTTTGTCTTTACGGATGCCGATTGGGCGGGGGAAAGTGATACTAGATGCTCAACTTCTGGAATTTTATATAAAATTGGCTCCTCTCCCGTGGCATGGTCCAGTAAATTACAACCCACGTTGGCACTATCTTCTACTGAAGCCGAGTATCCCGTGTTATCTGAGGCAGCTTGAAATATCACCTATTTCCGACGACTTTTAACCGAACTTCAAATTGGAACCAAGGAGCCTACCCCTATCTTTTGTGACAATTTGAGAAGTATCAAGCTTGTTCGGAACCCGGTGATGCATCAACGCACTAAACACATTGAACTTGAACATCACTACATTCGCAAAAAATATGAGGATGGCACTATTGTTATTTCATATGTTCCCACCAAATTACAACAAGCCGATGTTTTGACCAAATCATTAGAACCAGGTCCTTTTATTGATAATAGAAATCTTGCAGGTCTTCAACAAGTTCCATCAAGCATCTCTCAAAATTAGTCTTTGGCCTAAGGGAACCTATTTCATTTTGCTCCCATACTCCTACAAACTTTTTTTTTTTTTTGTCTCACGATCTGGTTTGAGCGGGGGTGTTGGAGAAACAAACCATATCGTTTGACCTCTCACTACACTGTAAATCATGTCCTGTACAATTACACTGTAGCAACACTACTGCTACTTGTCAATTAGGTTTAGGACGGTCAAGCCGTCATCTCTCTGTATATATTGTGGCACATTGTCTCTGCAATACAAGCAACTTACATCATAGTGTTTCAACAATGGCTTCGACAAGCTGCTCGTCCAGGTGCAGGAAGCGAGCATGGAGTCCGCCACAGCGCTGGCCGGTGCGATCTCGCAGATGCTTGACAAGGCAGTGATGGCGCCGACGTTTTGAGAGATGTACGCTCAATTTTGCGCCAAGCTCGCCGGAGACCTGCTGGTCACCTTCAAGCGCGTGCTCATGAACAAGTGCCAGCAAGAGTTGGAGCTGCCTGTGGGAATGAGGATGACGCTGGAGTATTCCAACTTACTTTTTTAGTGGTACCACCTACTACCGTATTATAGTTTCAGCCCATAAGACTTCATTTTTTTCTGATTAAATGGGAATAATGTATGACATATTGAAGTGGTTTGGCCCATCTTTGCTATGGGGTGCTTCTCATAGGGAGGGGACCAAAAGTAACGCATTAAAGGTTAAGGTTTCCTATTGGTCATAACGCCGGCATGTTTTTCTTAAACTAGGGCTCCAACGAACTTCACTACACATGAGGCTTGCATTCCCAATGTTCCCGAGAATTCTAGCCCCGTTCCCAAGCCTAACACTTGGAATACCCGCCGTACCCTCCACAGTGCCCATCGTACACTCCATTACTCCTGCTATACAAAAAAATCTTTGGATGTTAATGTAGTGGCACCCAATTCCGATTACTTAAGCCAGTTGGGGACTCAAATGACATTGTATGTCAAAAACATTTATGTAGAAAGATGCAAAATTAGGAATGAAACTCAACAAATATTTTTTCAAATTTAATTACAAAGATTTGAAATTGATATTTGAATTTGAAAGCCCAAAAACCACCGGAGCCCATAATCAAATTATAGAGTAGGTGAGATTTGGTGCCCTCCTCTGTCCAATGCCAATAAGTGAGAGTAAGTAAAAAGAGAAAAGACATGCCATGAATAACCAACTCATAGAGGTACCCAATGCTGATTGGCCTTGTTCAACTTTTGAGGCAAGTCCACCAATGAGACTTGAATTGAAGGGGAACAACCCAAAATTGCACACTTCATGACCCAATGCCAATAATGACTAGAGTTTTCAGATTTTGAGTTATTGGTTTTGGATCACTTCATGCACCATTTCATGCAGTTACCATTTTCATTCACCATTCCATGCATACTCTACTGATCGGAATTGGGTGGCTCATTGGAAATGGATGCCTCTACCTTTTGCCGGGACAGAATTGGGCGGCTCATTGGAATTGGGTGCCTCTACCTTTCTTGGAGAGAGGCCTCGCCAAGAAGGCTTCTCCCTACACAAAACCCCTAAGTAGAAACCAAGCCATGGGAGAATGTATGAGTGTAATAGATTATGTGAAACATCATGTACACATGAGGTAGTAAAATGTGTGGTACTTTGGCATAGGTTGGGTTGCAATTTTGTACCCCCCTTTAATCTTAGGAACTTATAGTGAGCAAAGAAATGAAGGCATGCTATTGATGATGAGCTTGCATGAGGTGGAGCATTCCAAAATTGTGGACCTTTGTGATTATAAACCTAAAACTTTGATTATAATTTGTATATGAGAGACTCTTCATTGCTTTGTGATTGCTAAGCTCATTCATGACAAACTTCCATGAGTCGTAGAACATCTTGTGGAACATCATTATATACAATCAAATACACAAAAGATGAACAATCATCATGGATCATTCATAAATGTTACTTCATATGTGAATAAGAAGCTATCAATATAGTGCACATCTAAACCTCTCCCATTATATTGATCATTTTTCTTAAAAGCTTGTAATAGGACACCCTCCATAAATCTACAATTTTCACAACCTATAAGTCATTGTCTCAAATATCAGAAAACAAATAACATGATTAGCATTCATACTACACTGATTTTGATGTTTAGTGTCATGGGCAATAAATGACTTGTAAATGACTAAAAGAGGGGGATCATAGTGGACATGGACTTGTAAATGACAGCATTTACAAGTCATTTACTGCCCATGACACCAAACATCAAAATCAGTGTAGTCTTCACAACAGCTTGGTGACCAATGAACTGTATTACCCGTTCCAGAAATGACTACATCCAAAAACTACAGAAGATCAGTAAAAAGTTTTCTTCGACCTTTTGTATGATTTGAAAAGACGACCATCAATAATAGGTTCAAGTTAAACTTCCAATCTGAAAAGGAAAAAGATTTTAAAGCAGAAGCCACAGCAAATGTACAACAGGGAAAAAAGTTGATTTAAAATAACTGGAAGGGGCAGCCGTACAGTCCTCAGCCATTGTATTATTTGTATACAAATGATATGGACAGTTATCGTCACAGAAACCTCGCTGAGGACAAGGGAACTGGCCATACGCCGCACATAAAAAAAAGGGGAAGAAATATGGGCACCACTTAGCCAAAGTCTCTCGGAATGTGGAAGAACCTACAACTAGGCATCGCTGGAATCAACACCTTAATGTTGACTGCAAGAATGACCAAGTCTACGCAACCCATGAAAAAGACCTGTCCTAAGAAAAAGACCCAGAAAATGCAGAATAAGAGGTTAGTCCAAGAGGAAGTGGAAACACCTCTGCTTGAGCCCAAGAGGGACTAGCAGGCAATCTAAATAGGGGGAGAAAATTGTGCAACCTTTACATACCGTGTATATGTATAGAGAGAGGAAAAGAGCCTAATTGTCTTCCACAGAAACAAAGAGGCTGGCGTGTGGGTGCAGGCCTGCCTCTTTGAGCGTTTGAGCCCGCTTCTCAGGTCCATACACCACGCGAGGAAAGTTGGTCACCAGGTTGTACTTGCCAGCGTCAAGTATGCCCAACGAGTCAACGTAATCGTAGATTGCTGACACCTTGGTACTATTCTGGAAACGTCTCTCTTTCCTTTCACCAGTTGGCATGCGCACCAGCACCTGACATAGATATTACAGCACAAAATGAGATTCACAAATGGAGATGTTAACCTCGAGGCGAAAAATGGAGATGGAACTTCGAACCTCTATAGGTAGAATACGAGAGTTCCTACATTATCCCATATTATAAGGATACCTTTTGATGAACAATTCGACCCGTTTCTAAAAAAGGGTCTAATGAGCTATGGCAATGGACACTCAAGGGCACGCAGGAATTAAACCAAGCAGAATCTTTGGACAGCATGAGAAATATGTTTGATGTGCATCACTTGAAAGATATTAACTCCATGTATGTATATTTTGAATGGAAACCGAAACCACACTGACTAGTATACGTACTTGGGTAACGTCAGGGCCTTTCTCAGGCTCTGCGCCAAGTGCCATGGCTTTCTCAAGTCTTCGCTGCTCCAACGCTGCCTCTCTTTCTGCCGCTTCCTGGACAGCCCGGGCAGCAGCTTCTTCCTCCTCTCTCCTCTTCTGCTCTGCTTCTGCGTCCTCCTTGGCCTTGCGAGCAAACTCGTCTTGCCTTAAGCGCTCTCTCTCCTAATTCACAGCAAAACCCGAACCTCAACAAAATTAAATACATGTAAAGCATTGTGAAGGACTCTAAGAGGACGCGGGGAGGTGATTAAGCATTGGTGCCCCAAAAAAGAGACCATTAACCAACGCCAGCGATTGCAAAGCAAGGCAAAGACACCATGAGCTTTGAACTCTTTCTTGTTTTACATGATTAAATTCAACCCTATGTAGCTATAATCAGCTCAAAGAGGGAAAAAGGGGCTAAGATTCATGCTACAACATGACCTCTCCATCTTCCTTCTCAAGGCGGCTAAACTACTTTAAACTTGAAATTAGAGACCACCAAGCTTAATAAGAATCCTAGTTGAGAGACCATCAAGCTCTTCCAAATCTATTAGTGAACAAATAGTAGTATTATAAATCAAAGCCTGCTATCAAATTGAAACTTTAAGTGACTTCACGAGCAACTCCAGTACCCCAGCATGAACTAAGCAAACGTAACTATATGGAAATAGGACAAGGTCAAATTCAATGCAATTAAAGGAGATTCCAGAGAAAGGAGCAACACACCTGATCTGCTTCCAAACCAGCTTGGTAGGCCGCATCTTGTTCCTCACGCAGACGGCGGTTGAGTTGTCGCTCCTCCTCCTCAACACGAGATGCCACTAGAACGGAACCTTGCTCCTCAACCACTCTCTGCAGGGTAGACAATAGCTCTTCCGCTGACCTGGAACCCTCCACCTGTTGCAAGTTCAGAATCAAATGGAACATCATCGTTCCAGAAAAGACGGAAAGATGAAAAAAGTGCAGAGCCCAAAGAATACACATATGCCGCTATAGTCCTCAATGCCGTAAAACAGATCTTCATTCCCTGGTTAGTGCAATAACGACACTAGTGCCGCTCGAGAAATATCATTAGAAAAGTACACAATTCTAACCTGGAACATAGAGCACATACTGTCCACACCATAAAACAGCAGAAACAAACGAGTTTTCAACACTTAAGCTGACCAAAACCACGGATTTACATTTCCTTCTACAGAATGAAGTATATTGTGCTTAGCAAACCTGATCATAAAACTGTGAGTCAGAATATCCAGAATAACATCAGCACCTGAACAAGTTCAGAAAGCACACCTGTTGCAGAAGTGCAATCCGCTGATTGCTTGAACCCATGACAACAGCACAGAAAGGAAAAGTGGACGCCTTCAAGCTATTGCTCCTCTGAAATCCTTCGGGGGACTGCACGTCTCCACCCCAAGCGACGAAGTTTTCGTTGATAAACTGAACCACGGGCTCCGAGCACAGCGTCCTCTCACAAAACAAGGGCGTGTTGGCATGCTCGGGTGAGTGCAAATACACAAAGAGAAACTTAAACTGCTGGCCCGCGAGGCGCAGTGCGTCCATGAAACTGGACATCTGAAAATTGGGGTGAACAGTTCCATACTCCTGCTCAAACTTGCGCAGAAACTCTTCCGCCTCGGTGGTTCCAGATGGAACAGATGAGCCCTGATGATCCCCTCGCCGCTCTGACCCATTCAACCCCAACGCTCCCAGTCCAAAATTAACCACCCCTCCTGCAATCCACATTCCAAGACCTACAGCACCGTATACAAGATTGAAACTTCCTCGTATAACTGAGAAGGGCAGGGCAACTACTCTCCACACAACATGATGAGGTCCTGCCCGGTTGCGAACAATAGGTAGTGTACCATGAAACTCCCCAGGCCCTTCAAATGTCGGAGGCGGAACCGGATATCTGTCATAGTTTGACCTCGATCCATACACCTCCGGAGCTCCGTAATGGTCCGGGCTCACGGACACTGGTCCCAGGCCCCGGTCGAAAAGACCGGTAGTCTCATCAGGCAGGGGCTCCCAATCACTGGAGCCCCCTCCCCCTATGGCGCCTCTGGAACCTCCTTCCCCCTGCAAACCGAAAGTAAAACCACATTCATTCGTGAGACAAAACGTCTACATCTCACTAGAATGTTTGTCCCACAGCCTACCTTCCCAACCCTGAAACAAATGTTATGATCTGCCTCACAATCTGACATTCCTCAAAAGTATGCCTGAGCAGTTCGATAGTATATACCAATATCTAAGAACACCTAAGCTCAAATTCTTTCTGACAGTAACTTTCTCTTTTTGCTGCGACCCTGAACCTGAAGACCTAACAATTAGTCAGCAATTCCACTTGAATGTTCCTAACCCAAACAAAGTACACGAGATTTAACGTAGAGGAAAGAAAACTACGCCAAATCAGTGTCAAATAAGATAGGAATTAGTGCTACACTTCCAGAAAAGATAAGATTGTCAGCTTCAACGTATTCGTCTACACTGTGCAATTCAAAAACACACAATTCAAAACACAAGAAGATGCAAATGCAAACCCCGTAAAAGACACGTAATGTCCTCAACAAATCAGAAAGATTAAGCAATGCCAGGCACCAATTCCATCCACCACAACCACTACCTCGATATCATCCGACCTGTGCATGCCAAAAACATAACCCTAAAATCGACCACACCAGCACCTCGCCTATTTAAGAAACCAAACCAAACAACAAAACCCGGTTGCTTCAAAGCACCTGGGTCCAATCCATAGAACAAGACCTTAACCAAACCCTAATCACACCTTTTCCGACTTAAGCTCAAAAACCAACACAGCTCCCAAACCCTCGAAAACAGCACATCCACAAGGTCCGTCTTACAGCTTTGTCCATGAGCGTGCCGACCGCCGCACCAAGATCCCACTGATGCGCGTCAAGAATCTGCTCAGCGAGCAGCGGATCGTCCACACCGGTGACGTCCTGGAAATACTGCAGCTTCTCGTTCTGGCCGGAGCCGCCTGAAGTGGAATCCGCCATAGCTCAAGCTGTCTCTCTCTGCGGTGTTTGTCCCTCGCCCTTACTTGTCTCTCCCTCCCTACCCTACCCTTCCCTTCCCTTCCTTCACGTGAGCTCCAGTTTCTGGACCCGTGGTGTGCGATTGCGCGTGAAACCCTTGGTCCGTGCGGGTGACCACGGAGACGGAGAGTGGGAGTGGGATGGAGAAATACAGTGAGCAGTGGTGTTGGAGAAGATGGGACCAAGAGTCGGGTCGGGGCCCGTTTGCTTTGCTTGTGTTTACTGGACCTCGTGCCCTAGAGAGCAGGCCGGGTCGTGGAAAAGGCAAAAGCTGCCTCGGAAAAAGGTGGCATGGGAGCGGGAAACGTAAAAGGTGGAAGGTGGAAAAGGGTGGGTGCTTCATAATTAGGTTGCTTAGAGCATCTCCACTCCTGGCGTGGAATTTTCCACGCTAGGACGGAAAAAAAAATTCACGCCAGGAGTGGTTTAGGGTTTGGTGATTGCTTGGCTCCACCCCAAGCTCCAAAAAAATTTACCCAAAAAAATGCTTTGACCTTTTACCTCCCGCCACCAATGACACGGCGCCACATGTCGACATCAATGACATGGCGCCACGTGTCACGAGGGTATGGGTGTGTCACCAACATCAAAAAATGGCGCACTCCCCCCATCCAAGGAGATTTTGGTGTGCCATGCACCAAAACTTCTAAATTTTTATAAAGTTTCCCCGTTTTGAGGTGATGGGTGCAACTTTTTGACCTCACAAAACTCCAATTTGGTGGTTCTCCGTATTGGGGTGGAGATGCTCTTAACCCTTCAAGGACCAAGGCATATCAGAGGAATCTCTATTCCATTGATTAAAATCTGCCTTTTTCAGAATGTAATAGTAAACTTAGGACCGCTTCACACCAGGCCGAGTCGAGAGTCTGTCCGTCAAAATTTATGTCCAAATTATGGTGAGAGTCCAAACTTTTGGATTAAAAAAAACATTAAAATATACATGTTGAAGGTTTTGGGCGGTTGTGGTGTAAAGCCCCAAAGCCCACGTCCAAAGTCCAAACCCAATATCATTTGCCAAGATTCCACTCACTTTTTACTACGTGAATGGATTCAGTTTCTGAGATTTTCCTCTCTCATTCTTTTACCATGGATGCTCAAAGGAAACGTATTCTTGTTCTACTTTCGGTTTTCATGGTAATGAAATATGTTATAGTAGGCATTTTGGCATTGCAAAAACTTGCAATTTTCCTATGTGTCAATTCTTATGCAAAAAACATGAAAAAGATAAGTGAAAATGCTCAAAAATGGCCTTGAAAAATTAATTTCAGCACACCTTGGGAAGCTCAAACGAAAACTGTAATTGCATAAAAGAAGGAGAATGAGGCATTGGACATCAAAGAGGGAGGTAGAGCTCGGTGGAGAGTGTGTTGGTTGAATTGGGGGAGACTAGAGCTCAAATTCCAACGCCAACGCCCTTCATGCTCTTGCAATGGGGGGAAAGGGGGCCGTGGTGGCCGGGCGCCGGTGGTGAAGGCAAAGGCCTTTTGGCCTCAAATTGGGCCTCCAATTGACCTCACAATTTTCAAACCTTTTGCAAAATTCAGGGTATAGGGTTTGAAAAATTTACTTACGCCACAAAAAACCAGCCAATAAAATTGGCCTCTTACATCTACCGGTCCAGGTCTTGTCAGATTTTGATTATTTTACTAAAAAAATCAACGGACTCTCGAAGGAAGTTTGGGTCGACTAAAAAGGGCGATCCAAGTTTCTCTCTCGAGTCGGTCGCCTTGGCGCCAAAACTCTCCAAAAGTGTGTAGGCACATTGGAAGACGACGGCCTTTGGTGTGAAGGCCGAGAGGCCGGACTTTGGCCATTCAAGCAATCTCATTGGTGGAAACCGACGAACTCTCGACCTTGGATTTGGTGTGTAGCGGCCCTTATTTGAGATGATGTGGTAGTTTTTTTTTTGTACATTTTGACTATACGAATTGAAAGATAATTGCGGTCAGAGTGAGAAATTTTGTACCCTGCAAGAACATTTGGTCCTTTAGGGATTAATGGCTTGGAGCATCCCCACTTGCACATAAATCCGGCGGTTGGCGTGGAGATGGGGCGGGGGAACATTCCACCACGTAGTACAATGGAGGTTCCGGGGTACTTCCGGCTAGCCTTCTATACAAAATGTTGTTGGGGGCGAAGTCCTCCAAGGTTGGTTGCCTAATGGTACACGATCCGTTATTTTTATTTAAATGAAAGTTATCTTTTTTCAAACTCTTCGCCTTTGCTGACAACCGTGTCAATCAGATAACATAGTGCGAGGGATATCCTTCTTCTCCCGGCAGAAATCTTGAATGCGTTCCATCTGATCACGCCTGAATCCCCCGTACTCCACCTCCAAATGCGCCATAAATTGCATCAAAGGATCAAAGGCTAGCGGATCGCCAACCGCCATCAATGTCACACGTGTTGCCACGGCCAAACGTGACATGGCCCATGCTAGACCGTTCAGGCAACGCCCTTGCCCCTGGAGTCTTTACCGAGGAAACTCTCTTCCACCTTGGGCTCCTCGGTGGAAGTCAAGAGTTGGGCAACCGTACTCTTCTTGAGCGCAATCACCAATTCCTCATGCTGGTGCTAGTACTCCTTAATGGGGTGCAACTGTTTGTTGTGTTGCGTGGTCCACCTCCCATATGACTAAAGGGCCTCTAACTCCAAATATTGAGGCAAAAACTTGAACACATACCAGTCATTAAACAACAGCGTCCACTAGCGCTTTTCCTTCATCCTAGTCTAGAATCGGAGCCGCCAATCGGGCGAGAAGATGCCCCTCAACCCGTCCCGAGAACCTGTCTCACACGGCATCACGGAGATCGTCCTCTATGTTGTCAAATGTGCCCACGCCCCAAATTCGAAACCTATGGTCAGTATCCAACGCCGAAACAAGCTCAAAAGCCTTGTTGGTATCCGACCTTGGCCCAAAGTCTTCAGTGGAAGCACTCTGTGGGTGTTCTAGTGAGATGGAGCGTTAATACCGACTCCGGGTACTGACCATAAACAAAAATCACCCCAGGACCTATTTGCGAGTACTATCTAAAGGGGTAAGGATATGATCGGGCAACTTGCACTTGCAAAACCACCAAACTTTGTGATTCACCGGTCATCATCTCCGACTAGCACAGGTTCAACCACAACCCCTCACATGAAAAGGTCTTGCTGGTCATAAACTTGGCTTCACCCCTACGGTACTCTATCACAATCTAGGACAACAAGAAATGGGGCCACCGGAAAACACCGGCAATAAGCCCGCAACATGGAAGAGGTACCGCAGAAGAATCTTGAAATCAAAATTGAATTTTCTCCCCTAACAACATAGAAGCGGTAAAAATGAAAGTGGCCAGAGCCATTAGCATACACCTGCAATGGATGGTCATTAGTAGCAAAACCTGCAACAATACAAGGAAAACACTGAAAGGTGTTCTTTCTGAAATCTAAACCCGAAGAAGTAGCGAGCTATTGCGATCGCGGTGTTTAGAAATACACGTGCCCTTAATAAAAATCACACATTGGGTGACAAACGTGCTTAACACCAATCCAATACCAAAATAGGATTAAGGGTGAAGTGTTCTAAATATAAGCGCAAGTTTCATTCAAAACCAAGTTAAATTGCCTTAGTTACATATCTCCAAAGTTTCAACTCTAAACTTTTTTTTAACAACCCACAGAAATGTGGTTTTGGAAAAACTTTTTCCACTAAAACTTTTCCTTCCCACAAAATAAAAACCTCCATGGAGAGCTCAAGTTCGAAGTCGGAATTCAAAAAAATGAATAGTTTGGGACATATTAACTCACAGTTAATGAATTCTGCCCAAATTATAGTTTCATCCATATTGGATGAAACTTGCCCACAACGGATGAATTTGCAAAAATGGATGAATTATTGCAAATCAGGTCCAGCAGTTGTTCTTCTTCTTCCAATTCTTGCGCCGCTCATTTCTTGCTTAAAATTTGTCCAATTTGGGTGTCATTTGTTGCTTTGGCTTTACCTTAACGTATCATACAACATCAATCTAAGTACCCAATTTTTTTCTAAACTCACCTAAGTTTAAATTCTAGAACTAAAGAGAGGAACGTGGGAGGGTCTTTGCCAAGTGAATTTCTAGTGAATCACACGTGTAGTCAAGCGTCTCGCACTTCATAAAGGGAGAATCAACAAGTGCTAGTAGTATAAGAGAATGCGGAGCCTTTACTAATGATAAACAATCACTTACGAACAAAGGTAATCACTAAACACTCTTTAACTCACTCACAAAGCTTGACTTTACAAAGACGCTAAGTCAAGGACGTGTGCGGCGCTATACGCACACACACAATCCTAAGTGGATGAAAATCATCCACGGAGGAATGCGGTGCACCGCCGCACGTCCCAAAACCTGTAGATTAGTAACAAACTAATCTACGCTAGAACACTACGATGTGAAGAGGCCCTCGACGCCACGTCCTATGACAGTTATGAAGATTTTGCAACCATCCAATTCAACTAGCAAAGTGATGAAAATGACTATAAACTTTGATAGTATGTTACATCCCAAGTATGTCTTTGATATTTCAAATTTCAAAAGTAAAATCTAATGTAATATTATGAATAGATTTGCAACTTTTAATATCTCTCAGACATAGATATCAAATCTTTTTTAGTTGCCAATATCTACAAGTTAAAAAAGTCTTGAGGTCAATGAGGGATAAAACTTCCATGAAATCGACATAAAAACACGAACTTTCATTTTACCCATAAAAGTGGTCAATGGTTACTTACTCCTAAATTTGGCATATGGGCATTGGCTTAGAGCTTTTCCACCATAGAGATGTCAACAACAAAATTTTCATTAGATGAGCCCTCAAAAGAAACTTTATTGCCTTTATTAAACCAAAATATGCACCCACCAATGCCAAACAAGACTGTTTTTAGTTAGTGGGCCACACACAAGCCAACATATATGTATTGTCACAAACTTATGATAGCATTTTTCTAAATATAGATTTATACAAAAATAAATTTAGTGTATCTTGAAGACTCACTATATTTCCGAGTGTGGACCAAGAAATTTAGAGTGATGGGAGCCCTTTTCATCCAAATCAACATTTAGAATGCTAGTTTGGCGCATGTGGTAGAGAGCTTCTTAGTGGAGGGAACGAACAAAGACTAAGGTAACGTGTCACAAACATGAAGGACCCCCTTTTACCAACCAAAATCCACAATCAACACCTATAAAAATGGGGTATATCCAACCCACTTCCATCCCTTTACCACCTATTCATCCATCCAAATGTAGATTTGCTGTTAGCAAAGACCCCGTGCTTTTGTTTGCTGCTTGAGGGGAATTCATATTTGCAGCCACCAACTAAAAATTGGACCCCAGTTTAAAAATTATGACGAACTCACATTTCATCGCAAAAAGATGAAATCACTAGGGTTGAAATTGTGATTCTATTGACTATCACTGAAAAATAAATGTATCATCATCTATTCCCTTCATAGCATGTTGGTTAAGATAGCGTTCTTTCTTTGTTTTAGAATATGTCCAACCCCAGTGAAGGACGGTGAAAGCAGTGCCAGCACAAACCCAAAAGAACTCGAAAAGCTGGTGCCCACCACGGGCTGCCACCGGTCGCCAGTCCCCACGTGGGCGCCGCGACCAGCCTCTCCACCGCCTACAGCCGGCGCCCGGCGTCCGGTGACCGCCTCCCGCTGCCATCAGCGCCATCGTACACTCACACAACAGTTTAGCAGACTTGTTGCGTCGCTCCAAGTCGTGGCCGCGCTCGGCTCTGCAGTGCTTTCCTCGCCCCATCGATGGCCCGGAAATCGTCACTCGGCATCGCTAACCGGTCACCTCTCCAAGCAGAAGGTCGGAGATCGCTCGTCTGGAGCGAGAGGTGTGTGTGCAAGCTATTTTCACCTTACTCAGATGGATTTCAAGGTTGCGTCTGAGATTATTTTTCTGGAGTGTGGGTGGAGCTGAATTGTGAGGTGGGTTGGAGGGATTTGGAACTCGCAGCTCGGAGTGTGTGTTTTCTTGAGGTTGTGGCGTTTCTGCGGATGAGTTTTGCGTGTGGTTTTCGGCATTGAAGGTTGACCTGATTTTGGTTTGAATTCTAGGCTTTGGTTTGCGGACCGATCGGTGGTGTGTTGAGTCGAGGTGATTTGAGATGTGAGGGGATGGTGTTGGAACGGGAAATGAGATGGGATCAAGCAAGAGAGTTTAAGTTTGCTAGGTTGATAAATTTCTTGGGGCTATTGCACATATGCACAATGGAGACGTGGAACCGTCAGGATGTGTGAATTTAGCTAGTCTGTATTGCAGATGTTGCTGTCGTGGCTGTAGTGCCATTTTGTACGAGCTGGAGGACTCGATTTCAAGGCTCTAGGGCTCTTTTTTCCTTCAAAATGAAGGGCTCTGGCGACAATTTCTAAGGCGCAAAATGCGAACCTCATCTCTCCGGGCTTTGGCCCCGTTGGTTCTCTTATCTGGTGCGTCTCCAACATCTATATATGATCTTTTTAAATGCATTTGGTGACACTGACTATTTGTCTCTCTCGTTTTCAGCTGCTCTTGGAAGCTGGAGTTTGATCTCCGTTTGCTTCCTCCTCGCATTCTTCGTTGTGCAATACCAGACACCAAGACAAGGTATAGCTTATTATTCAAGGAACATCAAAACTACTGCGAGTATTGTGTAATTTTACCAGCAAACACCTAATCAAACTCACGGTCAAACTCTGAGCTACTTCCCAAAGCTTGCACAATTCTTATGTGATTTAGCAGAGTACTTATGTCAATCGTGTTGGTTTTTTTTTGTCAGTGCTGCGGCCGAAGGCAGGGCTATGGGTGCCTGTAATTGTGCTCTCTGGAGTGCTGATATTGGCAGAAGTGTCTGTAGTGGTCCTATGGGTTTTTCTTGGAGACCATGTCGCTGTCTTAGAGAATGAGTGGTTCCAACTTTTGGGGCTCACAAGGTATGTTCACATGAGGTTCACTTTATAAATAGATATAACCTTTCCAACCTCTAACCTATGTTCCCAAACTACTCATATTCTGTAATGTCACTCAGAGTTTTCATAAGATGCCCGTGTTTCTATTTATAACACTATCCTTTCCCCACTATTGGATGTGGAAGAGCTTGGTGGTCTCCAAAGTCAAGTTAGAAGTAGCTTTAGTTGCCTGTGAGAAGGAAGGAGAGGTCATGTTGTACCATGTATCTTTGATTCTAGAAATTTAGAGCTATTTAGGAGAGGAGGTAAAAACTCACGGCATCTTTGCTTTGCTTTACAAATAACTCACTTAGAGGATAAATTTTCTTCTTTCCATTCAAATGATTCTGATGAGGTATTGCAATAGACATTTCTGCCTTCTTGCTGTGAACCTCTCATAGTTTACTTCAACCACACTGTGTTTCTTGAAGCTAATACAACTGTTTTGATTTTCACCTCATTTTCCAGGTTGAATCCGTGGGGCAAGGATGCTGGTGACTTCTTGTTTCTGATCCCTCAAGTCGTAGCTTCTGTTGCAGCCGCATGTGTTTTCAACCGAGAAAAACATGACTCACGTCACCGAGCACATGCATTAGTTTGGGGTATGTTTCGTTGTGTTTGAATAGTAACCTCTTGAATCAGAATCTTTAATCTGGTTTTGACTGTTTGTAACTGATGGTGTGGAACATGGCAGATGAGGATGTGTATGAATTTAGGGCCCTGTTGCGGAGCTTTGTGCTTCCGTTGGTGTTGTTGCTGGTAGGAATAACAAGGCCATCATGGATCACTCTGCCTTACTTTGTTTGCAGCTGCGCCACGCTCTTCCACTGGGCCATGACCAACAGCTTCGTTGGCCTCTCTTGGTAATAAGCATGCAACCTTTCCATTCATCAAAGTGTGGCACAAATACCCTGAGTTTTGACCTCTTTTTTTCATTTTTAATCATTAAAATCAGCCCTAAATATCTCTCATTTTCTATAATCAGCTTAAAGAGGAAAAAGGCGGCTAAGATTCAGAGTACATGATTTCGCCACCACCAAGCTCTCCCCTTGATCTAATAGCTCTATTATGAGTGAGGAAAATACTGGTATCTTATTGAAACTTTGGGTGACTTTACAATAACTCTAACTGGGTGGTTTTACTCTTGACCTTCTTGACTTCCAATTATTTGTTCATAATTTTAATGCACTCATGTATATTTATTTTTCAGTTTTCTGACTACTTTTGGATGCAGGGGATGGAGGCCCCTCATTTTTTACACAGGACTGCACATTTTGGCGCTGTACTTGGACCAGTTGCCACTTTCCTTGCCCGAAAACATCGCTGATGCTGCTGACTACTTGGGGTTGTTCAAAATCTTAAAGCTGCAGCTGCTGGGATGGCCTGAAGGTTGTCAAGTGGCATCTTTAATTTCCTTGTACATCCTGGTAATTATTATTTCATCTGATCAATGCATCTTCTCACCTAGTTTTCAGGTTCAATTCCTGGATTAAGTGGAAATATATATACTATCTACTTCTTTTCATCACAGAAAAAATCGAATTTCATAGATTGATCTCATAGTTGTTGATTTGGAGTTTTCTCTGCTTTTTGTGGTTGTCAGCTGTGCTATGGCGTGAGTGACATGGAAGATGAGCAGAAGGATTTAAAGAGGATGCAAACTTCATACAACGGTGATAATGTCACAGAGCATGACTCATTGACTGAGAGCCTGTTGCCTGTTGCCTCAACCGATGATCCGATGTAATATTTTCATAAGATACCTACTCCCATGATTCTTGCTTAGGAACACTGAAATAAGTAGATTTATGAATTCTTAATCTGTGCTAATATTCTTCACTTTCTTTTCGAAGGATGTCGAGGAGATGGGCATCCAACCAGAAGCGACTTATCACCTTCCAACGCGCCACAATCACGCTCTTCACTTATGGCTTCCCAGTAAGATGTCTTCTTAGCTCAAAAGTGTTCATTGCCAGAGCTCAGTAATCCTAAGAAAGTTTTTCCTACAACATGGAATAATTTGGATAAGAAGTATCTATTCTTATCTATGGTAATATGGATCACCATTTCTGTTTTTATCTTGGGCACCTACACAACCTTTGTAAATGATAAATAAAATGTTGTTTTTGACTTGTAGATATGCATGGTGGCGCTGATTTGTTGGAGCTTCACATACGCCAGTTTGTGCGCCTTCGGTTTGCTTCTGTACGTGGGATACATTTTTTTCGCTCTGCCGTCAGTGCAAGTGCTGCGCAGTCTCAACCCTGTCATTCTTGGCTTCATTCTACTCTGGGCTCTCAGCACCTACCTCTTCAATGCCGCTTTCACAATCATGAAGTCCGAATTTGACATGGTACTTTCACGAAACCCTTCAAAATTTTACTTCTATTTTGTTAAATTCTTAATTTGTTTAAAATTTAAAATTTAGTTTTTTCCAGGATTGGGATATTTGGCACACAATTGGGCTGTGGCACTACTCTACTCCAGGCTTGTTCATTTTTGCACAGTATGTACTTGGGGTGCTTGTTGCCACGGAAATCTTTGCTAGCAATAGCATTGTCAACAACCTCAGTGAAAATGGACGTGATGAAGAAGCCAGTGGAAGCTCAGTGGAGCAAGGTAAAGTTCACCTCATTTTTTTCTTTTCCTATAGCTTGAGGAAAAACTTCAATGATATCAGAGTTATTTGTAAAGTCACCCAAAGTTTTTATAAGATACTCCCTCTTTTGAATTTATTACTACTCTTTACTCACTCATTATAGCTATTAGAAATTGGTGGTCTCTATACTCAAGTTAGAATCAATTCAACCGCTTTTGAGAACGAAGGAGGAGAGGTCATGTTGTACCATGAATCTTTTCTACTTTTTTACTCTTTGAGTTGATTGTAGGAATCAAGAGCTATTTAGGGCTGATTTTAAATGAAAAAAGATCAGGCGAAAATTCTTGGTATCTTTGTCTCACTTCGCAATTACCTCTGTTATTTTTAAAGTGTGCGCTTTTGGTGAATTTTTTTTAACACCAGAGAAAGAGGACAGCAGGGTTTTGGCGCTGGCTGTAATAGCATGGTGTTTACGTGAAAGCGCTGACATTATATCACTGCTCCTGATTTTTGCTGTGGGCATGAAGGATGGCCTGGTGCACGCAATCTACAGTAAGTGCATCCTTACCTATTTAATTTACTTTCTCTTATTGAAGTTATTTATAACGTCACCTGAAGTTATCCTCTCTTTTAATATCACCTCTGGATAGTTTGCAATCAATTAAAAATAAGCCTAACGGAGAGAAATAGGTCAATATTCATCAGGTTGATCTCATGCTTGAAACTCTTTCTTCGCTCTCAAACTACTTTGACTTGAGTTTAGACACCACCAAGCTCTTCCATACTCATACTTGAAAGACCATTACGCTTTCTGTAAGAGAGAGTAATGATAGTCTAAAGAGGGGTTATCTTGCTGAAACTTCAGGTGACTGTACAAATAACTGATACAAACTTCATACAGCACCATTTTCAACCATGTTACAGAGAACTCCCTTTCTTTCTCCGATTTCTTCTGATCCTCTTTCTTTTGCAGTGTGTTTCTTCATGGTGCAACTGGTGCGCTCCTCAATCGGCAGGCGAACCAGGCAATTCCTTATTCTGCTCTGCGAGATGCACATCGCAGTCCTCTACTTGCTGCAGCTGGACTGGATCTCGGCCCAAATCAAGCAAAACGAGGCAACTTTGCAGCCAACCCTTTCATTTCTAGGTACCACCACCTCTCATTGCTTTCACTTGCAAAAATGAGTCGAGGAAAAAATGTTTCCCAAACTGCCAACTAATAGTTGCATCAACGGAATTTTTCATCACCTGACACCTTATTGCCAATTGTGTATAGGAATATGGGAGAAAGCGACGTTCAGGGACTTCCTCGCTATCGGCGCTCTGCTGCTGTTCTCCGCTATGCAAAACCACGGCTTGAATGTGCTCAGCTCCCTGTCTACCACCGTGCAACGCAGCCCTCACGCGCCACTCGGATGGAGCGTGCTCCACAGAAAAAACGGGCGTGCCATTCTCTTATCAGTTTATACAAACGACAACGTCGAACGCCTCCAACAAGACACCCAAGGTATTACTTGTTCTGGTTTCACTTCACATGCTAAAGCTGTAATGTAGTTTGAGGGTACGAAACTCTTTTAAGTTACTTAAGATTATACAGTTTGTTCTGCATGCTGTATTAGCTGCAATACGGTATTATCTGATCACGTGTCGTGATTCTTTCGCAGCAAATTGGATAACCAAAAGACTCGCCGCGTTCACGGAGCGCCTCCGGCACGTCTACTGCATGTTCGGCACCTACATCGCCTACACGACCATCCTGTGCCTGATCTACGGCGTCTCTCCTAGCTTCGTCTCGCTCGGGTACCTCTTCCTGCTCCTCTGCTGGGTGATCGGCCGCCAGCTCGTGGGAAGGTCCCACCCCCACCTCTGGCTTCCCTTGATGTTCTTCGCTGGCGCCGTCTTCGTTGCGCGCTACGTCCTCTGCGCGTTTCCCATCACCCAGAGCTACGTGGATACCCACATCTCGCTTACGCGAGGCTTGGGTTTCTACTCGCACGCCTCCGTGTTCGCCAACCTCTGGGACTGCCTCACCATCCTCATCGTCATGCAGCTCTTCCGGCACGAGCGCGCCCAGATGGAGGGCGACGAAACCTCTGGCGACGAAATTTCCGGGTACACTGCAATCATGAAGCGGTTTCTCATCTTGCACAGCGGGAAGGTGGTGACGGTCGCGGCTTTCTACGTCGCGGTCACCCCCGTGAGCGCGGCGGGTTTTTTATTTCTCGTGATGGTTCTTGTCACGTGTACCGCGGCCAAGACGGCGCGGCTGCCGGGGCAGCTCATCGCGCAGTACGCTGCGGTGCAGTTGGTGGTGGAGTATTTGTTCCAACTCGAGGAGGAGGACGCGTTCGGTGGTGAGTTCGCGGCCTGGTTGGGGCTCAGAGTGTACGGTGGTGGCTTCTGGGGGATGGAGGCCGGGATGCGCAGCAAGGCGGTGGTGCTGGCGGCGTGCATTTTGCAGAGCACCACGCTGGGGTGGCTCGCGCTTCTGCCTGCTGCGTTGCGCGCGGAGGAACCGTATGAGGAGCCTTGTTTGCTGTTTCTGCGGCGTGGAAACCAAACCTCGTTTCGAGAGCCTGCCGCGCCCATTTCTAGTCAAAGCTGTGCCACTCCTACGAAATCTGGGAATGCTTCTACTCCTGGGTCTAGCTCCAGATTTGACGACGACTCGGGGCGAAACCTTCGGGGGACTGACAGCCGCCACTGGTCCAAGCGAGCCATGCTGCTGCAGAAACACGACCGCTACGAGGCGCAGATCCGCACCATGAACATTTATGTTAAGCATATTATTGAGCATTTCTGCCAGCTCTACGGGCTGGAGCTGTCCATGATCGCGCTGCTGGTGAGCAGCTTCGCGCTGCTGAACGTGATGTCGCTGGTGTACGTCTTCATTCTGGCGCTCTGCATCCTGCTCAGCAAGCGCGCCTTGAAGACGCTGTGGCCCGCGTTTGTGGTCGTGTTTGGGCTCATTCTGATGGCGGAGTACGCGGTCCTGTGCAAAGCGCCTCCGACGTTGTGGAGCGCCGCGCCGGATTCGTCGGTGACGTCGACCCCTGCAGCAGCGCGGTGTGCTGATTGTCTGCAGAGCTACACCGGCCATTTCTCGTATTGCTGGAAGTGCTGGCTTGGTAAGCGCTCATCTTTTCTAACTCTTTAGCTAAATCACTGGTGGGATTTACCAATGTGTTCCATGAGAGAGTTAAGTGCATTCCGGGAACTTGCAACCTTGGATTGCCAATTCTTCCAGGATACATCGAAGTTGAAGGAGAGAGTGACACACTATCACACATGATTCTATGAAGTGAGAGAATGGTAACTTGCAAATGAAGTAATATATACTCTGATAACCAAATCCTTGAAGATAGATTGTTTACTGTAACTTCCACTACTTTATTCTTTTCTTTGGAGTTCTGGAATTGAGGCTCATGAAGATTTTCCTCTTTGACATCGATATTCTCGGTCTTGATTGATGCAGGTTTGGCGCTGGACGACGCGCAGATGCTGGTGGCCAACTTCGTGGTGTTCCTAGTCTCGTGTTTCCAGCTGCGTGCCAACAGGTCGGTGGGCGACTTCACCTCGCGCTCATTCTACGCAACCATCATCCCCGCGAGCGACCGGTTGGCGTGGAAGGAGATCTCCTACGAGACGACCTCGCAGTGGACGTGGCTGGACCACCTCCGCTTCTTCTTCTACCACAATCTCCTGCTCGTGGTGCTCGTCCTGGTCTTCATCACCGGTACCTTGCAGTACGATGTGCTGCATCTGGGCTACCTCGCATTCGCGCTCGTGTTCTTCCGGATGTGGGACACCATCATGATGCGCCGGAACTCGGTCTTTTGGACGCTGCGCCTGTACAACTTCCTGCTCATAGTGGCGTCGCTGGCGTATCAGGCGCCCTACTTTAGCTACCTAGGCGGGCAGGCGTGCACGTTCCCGCTCGGGTTGTACAACATCGTGGGGCTGTACAAGTACGACTACGGGTTCCGCATCAAGGAACGCTCGGCAGTCGTGGACATCACCATCTTCTGCCTCGTCGGGCTGCAGTCACATATCTTCCGTTCGCGCGAGTTCGAGCAGGTGCTGCGGTACATGGAGGCGCAGCAAGTCGAAGCGCGCGCGCGGGCGCAGGTATGGGGATGAGGGTCGCCTTTAGAGAGTGTTAGCTGCCAATGTGATTATTAGGGGTGTCTAGATTAGAAATGGAGCCGTTTTAACGTTTCACTTAGACTTTTTAACACAGAAGTAGGACGGGTGGGAGCTCCACCGCTTCACCATTTTGGCATGTCAGATAGAGAAGATTGAATAAGAGAGCCATTTACATCTGGTCAAGGAGGAGTCCCCTCCTTTAGCATTTTTAAGTGGCTCTCTTATTCAATCTTCTCTGTCTGACATGTCAAAATGATGAAGCGGTGGGGATCCCACCCGTCCTTCTATGTGAAAAATCTATGTTAAGTGAAACATTGAAGCGGCTCCATTTCTACCGTGAACACTCGTGACAAATGAACCTGGCCATGGGCCTTCAACCTGACGGATTGTGGACTGCACAGGAGGACAAGGCAGCCTGGAAGAAGGAGCAGCTGCAGCGGATCCGCGCTGTGGAGGAGCACAAGCATGGGCGCCGGAAGCAGGTGGAGAAGATGAAGTTCGACATGCTGCACATGCAGCTGCACCCAGAGGTCTCCCCACCGGATCAGCTCCCGCAGTCGGTGGAGCTCGACAACTTCGGGAGCTCAACCCCGATGTCCAAGTCCCGCCAGCAGGAGTTCAACACGCCGCGCTCGATCGAGCGCATAGCGTCCGAGTTCGTCGACGCTAGGCGACCTCAGCGAGCTACTCGAGGCGACGGTCCCACGTCTCCTAATCATCACACTAGCGCTGACAAAGATCACCCACTCGGTTGGAACGAGAATTCGTTCCTGCGACGCAGACAGATCGACTGGCACGATCACGAAGTGAAGCTGAAGCACTCCGTTACCGACTCAGTCCTGATCAACAAAACCGTAGCAGACTTGGATCTCGACAACGTCGTCCAGCTTCCGACGGCGCGGAGCCTGGAGAGCCCCTGGAAGGGCCCGTTAATATCCGGCGTGCAGATCCTGGAAGAAGGCGTGGCCGAGGTTCACTCCATCGGCAACCAGGCTTTGGCGAATCTGGTCGGACTGCTGAGCATGGACAAAGAACCGGAGGATCTGAAACCCTGGTCCCATGACGAGCAGTCTGGAAACGTTCAAATGCATGCGCCGCGACACGGATGGTGGGAAACATGGAACCAGCTCTGCATGCTGTGTTACTACACGTGGTGCCAGATCCGCGGCAACACTGACATCGTGTGCTACTTCTTCTTCGTGCTGGTCTATGTCTGGAACTTTAGCCTGCTCACGCTTGTGTTCCCCGCGACGCTGTCCCTGTACGCGCTGCTCGTCACGCCGGGCCCCAGCCAGTACTTCTGGCTGGCGATGCTGATTTACACGGAGCTCAACATCCTTCTGCAGTACTGCTACCAGATCCGCGCCACGCACTGCGACCCGGTCGTGTCGCCGCCCTCCTGGCTGCGCAAGCTCGGCATCCCGGGCTCGCAGGGCCACCACTCTTTCGTGGTCAGCGTGCTGCCCCTCTTCCTCGTCTACCTCGCCACGCTCATGCAGAGCTCGATCAAGGCGCAGGACGGCGAGTGGATGTTTGTCAATGAGAGGACCGCCTTCTTCTCCAACCGCAGATCCGCGCGCGAAGAGCAACATCCGCGCCGACTCACCTGGAGCGCCGTCTGCAAGCACTTCGTGCGCGCGCTGTCCATGTACTGGCAAGCGCTCACGAGCGGGTCCGAGGCGCCGCCGCACTTCGTCCAGGTCTTGATGGCGGTGGAGAATTGGCCCGAAGCCGGGATCCAACCTGAGCGGATCGAGTCCGCCTGCAACCGACTCCTCGCTGCTGTCCGCTCCTCTGACAGTCCTGAACAGGCCGAAATGACCTGCAGTCGGGTGCGCGTCGAGAGCATTGAGAGCAGTCCTGACAAGCCGAACACCGCGCTCGCGGTGCTCGAGGTGATCCACGCTGCGCGGTCCGCCAAGGACGCGGAGTACTCGTCGCTCACGCCGGCGGCTGACGTCGCGGCGGAGCTACTCAAGGCCAAGGAGTTGGCGAGCTTTCCGTATCCGATTCTGTCGGTGATTCCGGGCGGCAAGCGCGAAGTCGACTTGTACGCTTACATCTTCGGGACGGATCTGCTCGCGTTCCTGTTTGTTGCGATTTTCTACCAGTCTTTCGTGAAGCACAGCCCGAAGCTTCTGGACGTGACGCGCGTGGAAGATCAGTTTCCGAAGGACTTCATCTTCGTTCTCATGGTGTGTTCTGTGGTGCACTTCACCTGACCTTGTTACTGATTGCAGACTTAAACTCTAAATCCTTGCATAACCTAACTACTGACCCTGGTGCCATGTGCAGACCCTCTTCTTCATGATCGTCGCGGACCGCGTGCTCTACCTGTGCTCCTTCGCGAGGGGCAAGATGCTGTCCTACTTTGCCTCGCTCGTCCTCTACACCACGTACGCCTCCAAGGTGGTCTGGGAGACCTCTGCTGCTGTGGAGCCTGGGTCGTTCATCCTGCTGCGCGCCTTCTACCTGCTCAAGGGGCTGTCGCTCGCTCTCCAGGCCTCGCAGATCAAGTACGGGCTGCCGCACCGGAGCGCGCTTTACGGGCAGTTCCTGGCGCGTCGCGTGAACACGCTGAGCTGGTGCGGGTACCGCGTCTACCGCGCGGTGCCGTTTCTGTTCGAGCTGCGGTGCGTGCTGGACTGGTCGTGCACCACCACGGCGCTCACCATGTACGACTGGTTGAAGGTATGACCAAAGCCCTAAATCCTATTATTTAAACCCGAAACCCAAAACCCGAAACCTTTGCTCAAAGTACTTGATTCTTTGGTCTATTTTTGTAGGTACCCATATGAATATATGGTTTCATCATGGTTCAGGTTTTCAGATACTTTTGTGATTGCGACGCGAGTAACCCTATGAACTCTATCACATTAATCATAGATGGGATGTCGGTACAAGCACGTAGATATGTGCCATATGTAAATAATATTGTGATTCTTATGATTACGAGATTAATACAGAAGGCATTAGTATCATAGTTCATGGCTCCACCCTAATCTTTGGGTTCCTAAGCCATTAATCATTGAAGGGATATCGTCAATACTAGCACGTAGAACTGGGCTATAGTTTGAAGCCAATACACGAGGCATTCATGATTGAACTACTGTAGTTTTGTGAAGATCTGACCTTTGAACAAATTATATATTTTCTGTTGCTTGTTGCCTCAGCTGGAGGACATTTATGGGAGTTTGTTCCTCGTGCAATGCGATGTGAAGCTAGTCCGGGCGAAGCACCGGCTTGGGCAGAAGCAGGGCATGTGGATCAAGTTCTGCAGCGGCATTCTCCTCTTCTGTGTGCTAATCGGTGTCATCTGGGCGCCCATGCTGGTGCGCTCTTCTTACCTCTCTACTGTTGATACGAATGACATACAAACCGTTGGCCCTAACCCTAAACCCTAACCCCGCTTGTGTAGATCTACAGCAGCGGCAACCCGACGAACATGGTGAACCCAGTGATCGACGTACGCGCGGGCATCCAACTGACAACCGCGGGTGGCAAGTTCCCCTTGTACGAGACCGGGCTGTGCCACATCTACTCGCTCACCAACCCCCCGGACGCCGCCGCGCTCGCCACGCTCGCCGCCTACGACCTCCGCGACGTGCAGCTCGTGTGCTGCGAGCACGACGCGGCTACGCTGTGGCAGATCCCGCCCAGCACGCTGCAGAGCCTCATCGCGTCTATCCACGACGGCGAGCTAGCATTCTACGCGTGGTGGGAATTCGCGCGCGAGCGGCCCAAGGGCAAGGAGATCGCGGCGTGGGCGGAGGACGTGGACGGGGAGGGGGATGGAGACGAGGTGGTGTTCGAGGTGGGCAGCGCGCTGCGGGCGGTTTTGAACGGGACCATGGCGTCTGTGAATATTGCGGAGCTCTATCCGCTGTTCTTTAGGGTTCCGGGGTCCGGGGAAGTGAGGGCGCTGGAATCTGGGGTGCGTGATTACCTACCCTTCGTTTCTTGTCTTCGTGACTGATTACGTTTGTGATGTTTTCGTCTCTGCCACTTCGTGACCGGTTTAGGACTTCGGTTCTTGACCGACTTTATGATCTGTTTGGAGGGTTACGACAAACTCAAACATGAACCGCACACATTAAACAGCTTCGTGATGCTTTCATCTTTGTGACTGTTTCGTGACCGATGTTCTGAACTCTTTCGCAGAGCGTGAGGGTGTCGGGAAACCTGACGCTCAACAAGGAGCGAGGTCAAGCGTGGTGGTCATTTCTTAGGGACAGCCCCTCGGAAGGCGACGGATGCGGCAGCAAGCTCGGCCCCATTGCGTATGTCGTCTCCGAAGAAGTGCCACCAAGTAAAACTCTCTGCTGCCATTTCCTGGAGAGAATGTGAATCTCCAACTTAAGGGCTAAGGGTTTAAACGGTTAGAGTGCTAAGTCATCTTTTTATGTATCTGTCTGCTACTTTGATTGATGATGGATTGCCGTGTGATGCAGAGGGTTTGCTCGGCGAGACTCTGAGTAAGTTCAGTATCTGGAGCTTGTACCTTACATTTGTGTTGGCTGTGGGGCGATTTATTCGTCTGCAATGTTCGGATATCAGGATGCGAATCCCTTACGAAAACTTCCCAGCTTGCGATAGGTATTGCCAACCTAAATCTAAACCTTGAACGCTAAAACCCTTAGGATTATGGCTCATGTGACACAGCTATTAGATTTGTGGAATAGGCTCTAGGCTCTAAATCTGAAATCTCAAACCCTTAAATCATGAATCATGTTGGAAGCCTTAAGATTTGTGGAGTAAATCTTGAACTCCAACCCTAAAACCTCAAACTTGAATTCCCTAATTTTGAAGTTATTACTCATTGTTGTACATCCATATGTGTAGACTTAAGATGATAAACCCAGAACTCTTAAGATATGTCTCATGGTAGTGGATATAGATTAGTTTCAATATGCCTAAAGTGAACCGTGAACCCTAAACCCTAATGGTGTGTGGATGCAGATTAGTTGCGATATGTGAGGATATTTATGCTGCCCGGGCTGAAGGCGAGCTGGAACTGGAGGAAGGACTGTTTTGGACGATTGTAAAGCTTTACCGTGCACCCTATATGTTGATGGAGTATACTAAAGTCGAGTGAAGCGTATCATTCATTTGCTGAACCGATTGGTGGAAAGTTTCTGCTGATTTCGTTTCAGTGGGTGCACATTGTAATATTAGTTAGAGTAGAGATTTCTTGAAGGTTGACTGGGTAAGGGCTTGTATTTATATGGATTGCAGAGAAAATTTTGAGTAGTCACCCTTTTTATGTACGAAATTCTAAATAAACATCGCTGGTTACCAGCGATTCATAGACTGGCTAACTTAGGTGAAAAGCTACATGAAAACCCTGAGAAATTTTCAGCTAAATTCTCAAAGGTGGTTAAAAGTATTTAACTTAACCCTTCAAGACAGCCAGGGAGAATTGACCCCTCCGCTTGTCGTTACCTGTGGGGCCAAAAGGTGGTGGGGCCAAACCTGGCCCCTATTTTGTTTTTGGATGGGGACCTATTTATAGCAAGAGAGGGTCCTCTAGGATAAACAATGACCATAGGCCTCAATTTGTCCAAAAAAAATCCAAAAAAAGCCTCTGGACCCCCCAAAATAAGAGGGCCAGAAAAATGACCCCATGTAGTTAAGATGGGGCCTACCTCGGATAAGGACAAGCAAAGGGGTCAATTCTCCCTGGCCCTTTAAGGTGGGAATACCCATTCCCGTGAGTGCACCTGTTCTCGCATGCTCCTGGGGCACCTCAATCCGGGCATATGAAACCGGACCGGTTCAGGGTGCAAGAGCGGGTGTGAACTGGAGTTTTTGGAGGCGGTTTAGGGTGTCGCGAGAGGCGGAACCTTCAATTAACGGCGCCGCTGATCTTCAATTGAAACGACGGGAGTGGCGTGCATTGCAACGCGGAATGGAGTCCACCAGATTTGGTTTTGTTTACTTTTTCTGACAGAGACGTGGATCGCCGAGCAGTGCTATGGAGACGGCTGGAGCACGGGTTGATGTGCATACTACATTGTCATGGGACGTGCCAGCCTCGGCGGATTCTAGAACAGTTAATCTTGGAAACTTGTGTGAATCGAAATGGAATGTGGACATTCCCCACTTGTGTTAGCGTTCAGATATTTTGAATATAAATTTGTTATTCTTCTTGCCAAGTCCCAGCGTCCATCTCTGTCTCTTTCGGAGTGTTGGTGAGCACTTTGCATTGGCACTGTTCACTGCATGCAACGGCGGGGTTCAGTTAGGGTTTCCAGGTTCAAGTGAAGGTAGTGAATCTTGGTTGTATGGCACGTAATTGGAATTTGACACTGATGGAGGTGACGATGAGCATATTATTGTGGCAGCGACGCCTCCTGAACACCTTTGCACTCAATTCAGAGTGTACCACGGTAATCCCCAGGTCGTACTTTCAAGTGGCGGACGTGCTAGCCGCTCCAGGCATGGCGCTGGCCTCCCTTTCATGGCGCGAGATCAGACTGCCATAACATATCCAGGAGCGAGGTCTAGTCCCAGACTGCAAGCGTCGAGGAGATCATCGGGTGGTGGGCACGTACCTTCGGCAGAAGCGTTGGGTGGATCGCAGCCACGAAGTGTAAGTCCGGAGTTCAGAGGCAGGCAACCGTTTGGCGACATTTCAAATCTTGGTCAGGCGCCTGGAGGTTTGCAGCATTTAAGGCGCCCCGCTGGTGGGAAGAGGACTCGGAGTCCAGCTCGAAGAACTGGTCAGTGGACCAACGATCAGCTGTTACAGGCCATGGGTGCGGTAGAAGGAGGCATGCGAATCCAGACTGCAGCTGACTTTTTCCGCATCCCGTCATCATCGCTCCGAGATCACCTATACGGCATTACCCGCAGCCGCAAGCGTGGGGGCAAGTGCGTGTTGACATGTGAAGAAGAGCAGTTGATTGTTGACTGGATTTTTAGGCTCCAAAATTTGGGCCACCCTGTGACGATGGCAACATTACGCATGAAGGTCGCAGAGATTTGTCAAGGGAGGGAGACGCCGTTTGTTGAAGGTATACCGGGACGTGGGTGGTTGCGTTGGTGGAGACGTCGGCATCCTGAGCTTAGTCTCAGAGTTGCCCAGGGACTTGAGACGTCTCGCGCCAGGGGTCTATCCGAGGAGAACGTCCAATCATTCTACCAGAATCTGAGGTACTTGTATGATACCCACAAGTACCCAACTGATAGAATTTGGAACTGCGATGAGACGGGGGCTCAAGCCGGGCGGAATGGAGGAGCGCTTGTACTTGCGCGCAGAGGAAGTCGCTCTGTTCATCAAGTATTGCCCGACGAGCGGGAATGGCTTTCCTGTCTCGTATGCGTCAATGCTGCAGGATAAGCCATTCCAAGCTTTTACGTGTTCAAGGGTAAGCGGTTCCGGCGCAATTACATAGAGAAGTGTGAATCTGGCGCTACCATGGCCATGCAGCCACATGCGTGGATGACAAGTTTTTTGTCTTCTAAATGGATATCTCATTTCGTGAGGTCTGTTGCAGAATTGGGTGGAATTTCAGCACAGCGTAGGCACCTGATCATTTTAGATGGGCATGCGAGTCATGTGTCCATTGACACAGTGCAAGAGGCCCGGGCGCAAGGCATAGATCTCTTGACATTGCCATCGCATACGTCACATGCGATGCAACCCGTTGGATGTCTGTTTGTTCAAACCATTCAAGACAACATTTAAGGCATACCGAGATTTTTGGACGTATAGATATGCGGGGTCTTCAGCAAGGAAAGAGAATCTAGCTCAGTGGGTTAGTCTGGGATTAAGGAGGGCACTGACTTCTGAAAACATCCAAAAAGGCTTCAGATCGACGGGAATTTGGCCATGGGATGGAGCTGCCATGGCCAACAAGATGGGCCCTTCAGAATTATACCAGAATCACGTGGAGGATGTGGCCGATGCATTGACGCAGCTGTGTGTTGAGGAAATTCAAACGGACGTGGCAGCGCCCGAGAACCCCTCAGCCCAACACTTCTTTGTCAATCTTGATCCTGCTGACGAAGTGAGCCATGGCAGTGAGCCCGAGGTCATATCGGAGGGAGAAATCAGCCCCGAGGAGCAGCCACCTTCCATCACCAGGTTTCTGACTCTCCCCAAGGTCACTGCAAGGAGGCCACGCAGAACGATCGAAGCTCTTGCAGACTACTCGAAGTCCATCATTTTAACTAGCGAATCCTATATCGCTATGATGGAAGAAAAGTCAGCAAGACGGGAGGCTCTGGAAAAATCAAAAGCAGAAAAGAAGCAGCAGAGAGAACTAGAGAAGAAGCGGCGAGAAGAGGAGAAGACGAAGGAGCAGGAGAGCATGCGCCAGCGACAAGAGGAGCGTGCCCGGAAAAAAGCATTCGACGAGCAGTGGTCCCCTGCGGCGGTGGCAGTGTACGGGCAGCGCCTGCATGATCGAATTCGAGCTGGTGAGCCACTGCCCTCCCACTCATACCGAGCCCCATACTTGGGATTCCCTCCGGCTCTGTGCAAAGAAAATCAGCGATTGGCAATTGAGAGGCGCAGGGCAAAACGTCGAAAAGAGAGTGCCCGCCACATCCCGGCTCCCACACCACCTGACTGCGCTCACAAACCCGGGGCGCCACTTTGGAGCCGCATCCTTCCAACGAAGGCCGTGAACCCTGCGTGGCTGAACTCGCCGGACGCCGCGCCTCACATCTTCATGCGACCGTTTCAGGAGCCCGGTGCGAGGATAGTGACACCCCAGCTCCTTCGACCACCACCGCAGCTCACACCTCCAGACCTTGAGGCGGAACCCACGTCGCCCATCGTGGGCGTCCTGAACTCATCACCGCTACTCAACTCTCAGAATTCAGATTCTCTCGGCTTCACAGAGGCTTTGTGAGTGGGTGATTGCAAGCGTGTGGAGGGCAGTGGCGACAGGTTCAACTTGATTCGAATAAGTCGGCACCGATGTGTGGAGACAGGTGCAAGTCAGAACAAGAACATTGTGCATCAAGGATTACATCCGGGTGCAACTCGAGTTGGTTCTTCAGTTTCACGTGGGTCGGTTGATTGAGCTGGACCAGTGGTTCTAGGTTCGTCCAGATACGGTTTGTAGTGCCAGCATATTTGGTTCCATTTACTAGGCCATGACGGTTTCTCGGTGATTGGTATAATTAGATCTCAGTGCATCATATGCCAGAAGTAGCTCATCTTGGTCACGGAAATGAGGCCATTCAGTTGCACTTAAGTGTGCAACTTGATTTCTGTGTTTGACCGCTTTGAATGTAGCAAAAATTAACAATTAATCGATTCTTGTTGTTACATTCTCACACCATTTCTAATTGCCTACCCAGCAGTATAATTGCATTTCGCATTGCACACTCAGAAGTAATCCAATCAGCTTAAAGCCACGGGAATGGGTGCTCCCACCTTAAGACCAAGAGCCCCTGGGCAACTTAGGGCCGGTTTATACTTGGGGCCGGATTGAGGGCCGGCCCGAACTCTCCAAGTTTCAATCAATAGGGTCTCTCAATCTCTCAAAATCCAACCAAGAGCTTTATACTTGGGGCTGGCCGGAACTACATTTCATCCTATGTGTCGCCTTAGGTGGCATGGTTTTGGCGCCAAGCCTTCCGGCCCCAAGGGAGCAATCGGGACGAGGTTTGGGTTGGCCCAAACTCCCATCTAGGGCCGGATTCGGTTCCTTCGTTGAATCCTTCAAATCCCTACCGTCAATTAATAAAAAAATCATTTTTTATTTTATTTCAAAAAAATAAACGATTTATATTTTTATATTTTTCTATATTTTTTCGATTTTTAAAATTTTATTTTTTCTGAAAAAGTAAAAATACTCCTTCCTTTTGGATATGCACCCAAAAAAAGGGACTTGGTCAATCAAAGTAAATAAAACTCTTTTTTCCAATAGTCAAAATAGGAAGAGGGATTAGAAGTTGCATATATATGAAAAAAAACTCTCTTTTATTTTTGACCTTTAAAAAATAAGAGAAAAGGGGAAATTTTTATGAAAATAGAAGAAATACTCTTGTTTTATTTTTTTATAAAAATGTGGTAAGAAAAGAAAACACATAAAGTAAATATATGAAACCTATTTTTCTTTAAACTAGGAAAGAAACAAAGACAAAAGCTTGACACATGTGCTTCGATAATTTTTAGTTGAGCCTTATGAAAATCTAAGAATTTTTAAGACACTTAAAAATTGGAAATTTAGCCCTAGAATCCGGCCCCAACACTTTACATTGACTAGGGCCAATATGATGAATTTGAAATCCGGCCTTAGAATCCGGCCTCAATGCTTTACATTATTTGGGGCCGGATGGAAGAATTGGGGCCGGATTGAAGGCAAATCCGGCCGGCCTTCCATCCGACCCCAGGCCCAATGTAAACTGGCCCTTATATCGATGTCAAATATCCTTCCATTCACCCAATAAACAACATAACCGCGCACAAACATAGAAAGTACACTGACTCCAACAACATAAGCAAACAATATACGTTATACCTATGCCATTGGCCCCACAATAACACCACCTACACCAAATGGCTCCCGCAAAGAAATCTTTTCCCTTGGCACAACCCAAACGCTTCCTTACATAACACAAAAATCCTCACACAATACTACCTTAGAACTCAAAACAATTATACCTAAATATCACACAATTACACCACCCCCAAACACAACCTCAAGATAGAAGATTTGTCACGCCACCTCTTATTATCCCCCCCCCTCAACATCTTTACAACCGAATGCAACCCCGAAACTGACATCCTCGCACAAACAAATACAATCCAAATACAACATGATAATGCCCACATATACGAAAGTAGTGGTAGGCACCTAATAACCATACCACTCGCTAGACTACAGTGGTTGTGGAACCAATTTCACAACACACTACAAACCCCTATTAAAATTGAACCAATACCCTAAACAGTTGAAACCGAAATTGTTTGGCTTTACCAAAGATATAAATACCGTATACCTAAATATGACCTTCTAAAAATGCACACTACACACTACCCGATCCTATCTTAGACCACCTTATTACATCTCTGAATATCACACATTCATACTTTTCATCCCCAGTTACATGCTCTACAAAGATTTCAAAATTCTACTCCCTATTCGAACGCGATAAGATTTTTGGTTCTCTTGGAAAAGCTTTTGATCATAAGTGGAGCGGAATAGGCCTTGCACACCCTCACAACGAAGAAGAAACACAACAAGCAACACATTTGGCACGCCTAGGCAAACAATGATCCCAACCACAACATCACCATTATTATTACTCCCGACACTCATTGGTACCAAAACTCTAACCCACACTTAGGCCCATTCCCGGACTCTCACATCATAGTACTATTTGAAGCGGACTCTATGACTTACAAAGAACCCACCATACCACCACAAATTCAAACACCCCGTCTTGAACCAGCAACCCTACGTATACTATGTAAACATCACCAAACAAGGGAGATAGGTATTCTAGAAAACCTCACTCATCTCACTCTCATAGCAAAAAATCTAAACATTAACAAGGTATACACCACAATTGCCCCTCCCACACCTATTTTAACCCGTGTAAACTGTAACAAAAAATGGTCTAAAACCCCCTTCACAAACATATCCGTACTACCAATTACCGAATTGAGCCCCCCACTCCCCAACTACCAAATTAATACCAACCTTAAATTTGACCCCAACTTTAGCTACTACACTGACGGCTCCTTTAAAGAACCAACCGAAGTAAGCCCGGGACATTGGCACCGAGAAAAAGCCGGATATGGGATATACAATTCAACCAAACAAATTAAATTAGGCAAACGACTACATGGACTCCAAAATATTCTAAGAGCCGAAATGATGGCTATACACAAAACCCTTAAGATAATCACCACTCAATATCCAAACGAAGCGGCTCACATTTTTACAGACTGCATAAATGTATTATATCTCCTTAATATACACATAAAACACCCCACTTTACACAACAGTCACCCGGACAAAACTATCCTCACATCTATGGTTGAAATGCTCCAAAACTGCACACAAATCACTACACTCCACAAAGTCCGAGCTCATGCTAATATCGCCGGTAATGAACAAGCCAACAAATTAGCCAAGGAAGGAAGAGAAAAAACCCACAAAAATGCCGAACACTCATACGAACACGCCCACGCCACCCCATATTACTTTTTTAGATATGAATGGCCCTCTATGGGCAAAACTCCCGATAAAGGCCCCATAAGATTTTTGGACAAATACCTCAAAAAACATAATATTATAAATAACCTGGAAAAACTCACAGAAAATTTCCCTAATATTGATAAATGGACCGGCAACCCAAACATTCACAACACATTGTCCAACAATTTTTGGAAAAACCCCATAATTACAGATCCACAAATCACATGCCTAATCAAATTCCGCACCGGACAATACATGGGAAATGCCTGCAAACAACTCTTCTTTGGAATAGAAAGATTCCCTACAATAACATGTCCAATTTGCAACACCACGGATCCAGACACTTGGCTACATGTCTTACTCAAGTGCCAAAACCCCCAAATACACTCACTAATTGTCAAAAGACACAACAAAGCCGTATGGGCTATTCGTAAACTACTTGTATCATCAAACAAATCCCGATGCTTCATTCTCATGAATGTTGGTACCTTTAATGACAACCCACAAGAAAATACTGTCCTTCCTTGGCTTTTACCATGCACATGTTGCACTCAAAGATGCCACTGTAATACAAGATTCAAACCGGACCTACTATGTGTTAGAGGACTATCATGCAAAGACCCCCCACCAAACCACATTGACCCTAGTCTCACTATTCAATTTATTGAATTCACATATTGCAATGATAGATTCTCACTGGACACTATTGCAAACAAAACAAATAAATACCAACCACTACTTGACGATATTCAAGCACTAGGGTGGAAAGTAGACCCCCTCACAGTCATCACGGCGGGTGCTAGAGCCACCACCTTCATTCCCTCAATTACAACCCTTGAAGAAACATTTAAAATCCCCATCACTTCAATCAAAACCACTTTTTCAAATATTAACACTATTGCAATTCAACACGCTATGTCGATACCCCTGCATAAACGAAAACTTGAAAACAACCAACCCCTTCCCGACGCCTTGTACCCCCCTCCATAGACTACATTTGCACTTCACCGTACACGCCTTCCCTCTTTTGGAGACTTTTGGGATCTATGGTCCTTTGTTCTTGGCTACTTGTTACTCGATACATAGTGTCCACCCTCGAAAGGGGGAAGTAGTTCTATACTACTAACCCATGTCCGGTGGGCATGGACTTAGTGGTGGAATGAACGGACATTTTATTCACGCCGGCCCCCTTTGGGAACCGGCGTTCTTCTTCTTCTTCTTCTTCTTCTTCTTCTTCTTCTTCTTCTTCTTCTTCTTCTTCTTCTTCTTCTTCTTCTTCTTCTTCTTCTTCTTCTTCTTCTTCTTCTTCTTCTTCTTCTTCTTCTTCTTCTTCTTCTTCTTCTTCTTCTTCTTCTTCTTCTTCTTCTTCTTCTTCTTCTTCTTCTTCTTCTTCTTCTTCTTCTTCTTCTTCTTCTTCTTCTTCTTCTTCTTCTTCTTCTTCTTCTTCTTCTTCTTCTTCTTCTTCTTCTTCTTCTTCTTCTTCTTCTTCTTCTTCTTCTTCTTCTTCTTCTTCTTCTTCTTCTTCTTCTTCTTCTTCTTCTTCTTCTTCTTCTTCTTCTTCTTCTTCTTCTTCTTCTTCTTCTTCTTCTTCTTCTTCTTCTTCTTCTTCTTCTTCTTCTTCTTCTTCTTCTTCTTCTTCTTCTTCTTCTTCTTCTTCTTCTTCTTCTTCTTCTTCTTCTTCTTCTTCTTCTTCTTCTTCTTCTTCTTCTTCTTCTTCTTCTTCTTCTTCTTCTTCTTCTTCTTCTTCTTCTTCTTCTTCTTCTTCTTCTTCTTCTTCTTCTTCTTCTTCTTCTTCTTCTTCTTCTTCTTCTTCTTCTTCTTCTTCTTCTTCTTCTTCTTCTTCTTCTTCTTCTTCTTCTTCTTCTTCTTCTTCTTCTTCTTCTTCTTCTTCTTCTTCTTCTTCTTCTTCTTCTTCTTCTTCTTCTTCTTCTTCTTCTTCTTCTTCTTCTTCTTCTTCTTCTTCTTCTTCTTCTTCTTCTTCTTCTTCTTCTTCTTCTTCTTCTTCGATGTGAAATCAGATCATGGATTTCTAAAATTTATGTTGAAGATGTGGATAAATACAGTAGTAGTTTTGTCAGGAGGAATTTGAATACAAATGCACAAAATTAAAGTTAGTGGGTTTTGAATTTTGAATTTTGAATTTCAAATGAATAAAGCAAGCATGGTGAGCCAAGGTACCATAGAGTTGACTATTACAGGTGTAGAACTTGAATAGTATTATTGTAGAGCCAAATGGTGCAATTTTATTAACCCCTGAAGGGTCAAGGCATTTTAGAGGAATCTCTACTCCATTGATTATAATTTGCCAAGCTAAACTTTTTGAGAATGAAACTGTAGGATCTTCTAAACTTGTATGAGATGATATGGTTAAAATTTTGTGAATTTTGACCGTACGGATCGAAAGATGATTACAACCAAAGTGAAATTTTTTGTATCTTGTAGATACACTTGGGCCTTTAGGGATTAAGCGGGAAGCATTGACAAAAAGTTTTTGATAGCCCTCATTAATTTTTCTTTAACCACTGAAGGCCTGCAATATTTTTGCACCCAAACTCACTGATAATTGCCAATTCAATGCATTCAACACAAAATGCAAATTAATGCAACATTTTTGGTCCAACAATTATTTTATCAAAATGCAAATTAATGCAACAAGTTTTGAATATATTTTATCCTTCTCATATTTTTTATATTGAAAAATCCGTATGGTAGATGCAAAGATTTCCATTTTCATTCCAAGAGGAATTTTTATTTTTTTTTAAATGGAAAAAATCTTGAATTTTTATTGAATTTGGAAATAATTAAAGTTTTGCTACACTATTTGATATATATCACACTAAACGGCTGCACTATTTGTATATGTTTCTCAAAAAATTTGTAACTTTTAAACTGTAAGTCAGATTTCTACAAATATTATATTTATGGAAAGATAATAAAAAGTTGCCTATTCAATATAAAATCTCAAAATATCATGCCTAAATTTGAGATTGTGGGACCTTATCCAAACTCAAAATGTCCCTTGAGGGGACATTGGGCATTTAGGGGTTAAAATGTGTAGAAATAAAGGATTTTACCCTCTTTTCAAAAACGATTTATTCTCATAATAGAGGCATGATAATTTTATCCATTATTCTTATTTTAGGTCCAACAATCATTTAAGTAAAATTTGATCCCTATATTACCAAGCCATTTTCCAACCAAAAACACTTTAAAATTTCTTGTTTCATTGCAATGAGTAAGGAAGAAAACCATAACCTACATTTCTAGCTGTAACCATGGGATCTCAATTAAGGTTTATTAAATAAGATACTCACAAAATTTCATCAACTTTGACTGCAAGGATTGAAAGAGTATAGTGTTTGAAGTACAGTAGAGGGTTCATTTTTTTCCTTGCGTTTAGTGGATCAACGTGCTTTGACTTCACATAATGTCCAATTTTTGCACTACACAAGGTCTAAATCATTACCATTATGTTTAGCATTATATTAGTTCCTTGTACTCCAATTTTTAGAGGTAAAAAAAGGGTGTAGCATATTCAAAATGATTGTGCAAGAAGTGGAGGTTCAAAAATTGACAATTCACGTTTTAATTTTTTTGTGAACTTAATATGTTCTAGAATGAGAATCCAAATGGTCAATGAAAAGGTTTACAACACGTATTGCCGTGGGGAGAATAAAAAGTAGACAAAATGACAATCTCTAAGTTTTATGTGGAAAGGAAGAAGATTTTTTGATACCTTGCTTGACAATGTGCGACAATGTGTGAAAATGTTCAACTTGGATTTATATGCTTTTTCCTCTAAAGACAAGATTTTTTTTTTGACGACATGAAAGGAAATAATATTATTTGCTAGTATTGGAAATCTCACATTCATTAGAGTGTCCTAGGAAAAGTTTTTGGATGTGCGCGACGTGCCCGCTCTCCCCATTTGAACTTCAAATCCCTATTACTTTTTCATGAAATGTTGGTTTTAGGAAAAAAAATGAGACTCACACAAAGCTCTTAGTAATGTCCATCTATAGTAAAAATTTCAAAAAATAATGATAGAAAATTGACATAGGAGGAACCTACCCATACCTTCAAGAGTTCCTGAAGGGAACTCTTGGTAATTTAGGGGTTAAAATTGAATTGTTTACCTTAATAGTAAATGACTACTTTTCATACTTCTAGTCATTAGAAGTCCATTTCTCTTATCATAAACAATTCCATTACTTGTGAATATTGGCATGCAATGATTTATTACAACTTAGAAAGTAGATTTATAAAATTTTGCATTATGTAGTGGCAAAAGATGCCACTATCTTGAGTCAAAATACACAGACCCTATATGCACTAGGAAGATAAAAACCATACGGCACGCTTCAAATTTATGTATGTTACAATTGGTGCGGTGAGTTTTCCAAGACAACCATAAGTTAGACACAAATTTCTAACATTACAACCTAAAGCTCCAAATCCATTAAAATCCTAAACCACATATCAGAAACACCATGAAGCACCTTAATCCTTTAAGAATCAAAGGCCCATAGGTGGTAATCTTTGGAGTAATATGCAAATTTGGTGGATCAATACTTCATCTCTGTATGATCTGTAATCTAAGTTAAGTTCCAAGGATTTGTGCGCTTTTGACGAATGCGGCTAGAATGTGCTGCAAAGTATGCCAGACATACTACAATGATTCCCGTGAAGTAGAGTCACAATGAAATGTACCCTCTTAATAGATGATGATCTACATGATCTATCATACTTGTAGATTCTTTCCAGACCTAGTGAGCTCGTTGGCCTTAAAGGGTTAAAGAAAGTTCACACCAAATGATGTAGACCACCTTTGACATTCTAGAACCACTGCTAGACTCTAGAAAGAAACTTCCCTTCACATTCAATTTGATGAAGTAAACACGAGAGCGGAGGTGGAGGCCAATTGCTATGTTTCAATTATTTTTTATTCCCATCAAAGCAAATTGTTTCTCCAATCTACTACACCAAACATTGAATATAGTGTGGATTCATAATTGATGTGGATCACCCACACTAATTTGCATCAAACACATGCATGTCAAAATCTGATTGGCTATTTGTTTTCAAGCAAGTGAGTGCTACTCGCCGATTGGATGTAAATTTCCAATTAGTGTAGAAATTTGAACTACTCTAGTCTACACTATATGCAGTGTTTGGTGTAGTACATACCACTACTCAAACCATCATGCACATTCAAGTTATTGTACTCTCTAGTAATACAAACTACCGCTTTGACACTTGTCGTCCACAAACACATATTCGTTCAAAAATAACATCGTGCCAATAGGTGAGAGCGCACAATTAGAGACAAACTGAAAGCAACGATGGCTAAACCATCATCGTTGCCTCTATAAACAACAAAAATAATAGTTAACAGAAGAAACTATCGACCAACTAACAACCTAGGCTAAGGGAAAAGAAATAAATACCCAAACCACAACATTTAGTAATTGGTCTATAAGTACCCCTTTACTCGCCTCCTTTGCCTGTGTTGAAGCCCTTTCATACCGGCAAAGTACACACTTAACGTGAACTAGAGGAACAACCAATCATGAAAACCTCTCAAGTCTAGAGAAATTAAGTTGATCTACAGAAAGGATACCAAGAGACCGTGTAGTCAAAGGATAGGGCGGGTGCAATGGAAGCCCCATTGTTAATCGTCTCCAACACTTTTTAATGGCTAGACCTTGTCTACGTAGGCTCTCAATGTGCTAAACACTGTGGACACGACCAATGATCCACTCGGACTTCTAAAAGAGGTGGAGGTAGACATTCTAGATGCCATCTTGTAGAACACACGTCACGAATTACCATTGTGGATACCCGTGTGGCACTACCACGCAAACAACACTATAATTCAACAGAAATTTATATAAAGTCTTAGGTGTACCGTGCCATCAATGTGTAGCAAATGGCAAGGCACACAATTGCGCGTGTGATCCTTCTACAATTTGCCATCACCCCTCCAATAGTAACACACCGAAATCTTTTACCTCACAAACTCGCAAGGTTGTCTGTTTTGCTATCACATCTAAGGTGGTGGACGCTGCTTGCTGCAAATACACATAATCTCCAAGAGTAAAACGCCACACTTGCAGTCGGTAGCCTCCTCGCCGTTTCGTAGCATAGCGCAACGTATCCCAATGTTGAACAATGGAGAGATTCTCCAATGCCATGGCCATCACCCGCTTGTACAACTCCGCCCGTTGCTCACACAATTGAGTCTATGTGTCTGGATTGTCCATGTTAGCCAACACGGTGTCAGCATCTGCACTAGGCCACCAAAGCTTGAACTTGTGACTGCATTCCTTACCATCAATAGTGAAGCTGAAGCAAGCTGTGAGTCCTCCGCACTTCAAAGTTCCTAAGGTCTTCATGTGTGTTCTTAATAAGCTTCAGTCTCTCCAATGGAAAAGGCACAACCTTCCGGGTATCATCCGGCCACACTTTCAAAAGATGAGTCGTCTCCCACATGAACCATTTGGCTTGTTGTGAGATCCAATCTCTCTGTTTAGCAGACCACATAGGCACTACTTCTCCATTCTTCAAAAATTGCATTACGTTCGTGTCCTCAAAAATGTCTTTTGGCGCCCCCAGATTCTTCACCACCATCCTCATCTAATGTGGCTACGATAGCTTCTTCGTTGTTATCTCCATCATCGCCAATACACTTTGAAAGGCCAAACAATGCCAACATGGCAACGGATCAACCTCATTCTCACCGTGCCACCTAGCGCTTGTAGCATCCGTTTGGTTTGGAATTGGAGTGTGGCTGAAGTTGTCAGCATCCATATTCTCTAACTTGGCAGTGTGAACCACCTTGAAGTCGTTCTCCATCAACATCAAGGCCCACCGCGCTAGCTTTCCTGTGATTATCTCAAATTCCATCAACCACTTTAAAGGTTGATGATCTGTAATCAATAGGAACTCGATACCATAAAGGTAACACCTAAAATGAACAATTGCTCATATTGCGGCCAAGCATTTCCCTTCATACGAGCAATGTTGAGCCTTTGCATTTTTGTTAGACTCACCGGCTTATGCAATCACGAACTCCTTTCCGTCATCATTTATTTGCATCAACACCGCACTGTTAATTGCGGATTGGTGTTTTTAGTCGTAAGTGTCAAGTTGGTAGAGAGAGATATCGATAAAGATAGTCATCGATAGCAGAACTACACTAGAGAATCGATAACTTGGACCGCCTTGATAAAAAATGTATATGGTAAAAAACCGACTAGCCCGATCTACTTTCTTGGTAGATCTAAACGACTATAAATAAAGCACGACAAGGAGAAAATCTTCTTCTTCTTTTTTGCTCTTCACTTGTGTACCTTGAGTGTGAGTGTTGCTAAAGTCGAAGTAGCCTTTAGGTGTTTGGTTCCAAAGATTACCGAGACCCTTTCTTTGTTATTGTGATTGTGTATTCTGAGGTTTTACTAACTCCCAGTTGCATCTCCGTTAGACTTTAGCTTTCGATTACTGATAATATATCCTTGAGACCTAATTAGCAAGTCGATAGGTGTAAACCCTAGTTAACATTTGGAGACCATGTGGCATCTGTTGCTGGAAGGCAAGAATGACCAGGAGTGTCGGTAGCACTTTAAAAATTGTGCTTTATGTTGTTTATCTATTGATGGCTTCGTTCATGCAAAGTTGTCGGTTGTGCCGAACGGTCTTCCGTGTTTTGTGTGTGGTGAGAAGGGCGCCGCTACCATGTTGTTTTGTGATCATTGTCAGCCAGGTTGGCACATGGCTTGCTTGACGCTGCCTCTTTCTACTCTATCGTTCGGGGATTGGACTTGCCCTCGTTGTCGGAGGTCTTTGAGCCACATTTCATCTGATGAAACAACTTGAATTCCTCGTGGACTTGTCACTGTGTGGTGCATTGCCATCTAGTTAGAGTTCATGGTTTTGATCAGGGATAGGCAATATGGAGATTGACCAAGGAATTGGCAACAAAGTTGCCTAAGGTAATTAAAGATGGGGCTCACATTGCACCTAATTTATCTTCTCTTTGTTACTTCTTTATATGCTTCTTGATTCGGCGACGGGCAATATTTTCGAATGGATGCGTACAGTTGTTGCAGCGACATCAACGTGGCGTTTAGTCTTGTTAGTGCTGTTTGGTCATAATTGGATCGAGGGTCTCTTTGTCCGCTAGGGTGGACACTTAATGATGTATTATTTGTACTTATTTTAGTGTATGTTTTTCGTTTATTTGATGTTGGTTAAGACTCTCGATCTGTTGTGGTTATCAATCTTTCTTTACACGACAGCTCTCACGGGACGTGGCGTCGAAGACCTCTTTGCATAGTAGTGTTTTAGCATAGATCAATTTGTTACTAATCTACGGGTTTAGGAACATATGGCGGTGCACCACATTTATCCGTGAATGATTTCCATCCACTTATGATTGTGTGTTCGTATAGCACCGAACATGTCCTTGACTTGACGTCTTTGTCAACTTAAGCTTTGTGAGTAAGTTTGAGAGTATTTAGTGATTACCTTTGCTTGAAAGTGATTATTTATCATTAGTAAAGGCTTGGCATTCTATTATATTACTTGCACTCGTTGATTCTCCAGTTGTGAAGTGCGAGACACTTGACTATCCTATGATTTACTAGTTGTTCCTTGAGGGTGTACTACGTATATTTGTTTTAGTGTATGGTTTTTGTTTATTTGATGTTGGTTAGGACTCTCGATTTGTTGTAGTTATTGATCTTTCTTTATAGGACATGACATACTTCATGCAATCCGTCGGGACCATCCGCTTGCGTGGTCTGATTTGCCCGTCCATCCGTCCTGTCCAATGAGCCTAATCCGCATATTTTGACAACCTTGATGCGTAGCACTCAAAACTCCGCCCACACCCCTTCTCCACTTCACAACCTTTGTCGCACTTGCTCAAAACTCTGACACCCAGATTGAATCTTCGTGTAGCTTGCTTGACCTTGCACGTCGTACTCCAATGATTGGTCTCCACCGCGGTGTTTGAACTAGTTGATTTGAAACAAAATCGATATGGATGAAGGCTCCTACTTTCTGTCAATGAGGTGAGAGTCAACGAGATCTCATCCCAGTTAGTTTGCTCTCTACCACCTCTACTTATCTTATTAACAACTTTCATCCATAAATCTAAGCATACTTGAGGTTTTGCAACAACGGATTAGCACTACAACAATGTACCAAATACACCCTAAACACAAAATTTTGAAGTTCTAAGTGTCACAAAACCACTAGAAATAAACTCACATCTAAGTGGTGATCTTTCTCAAGTAAGAAACAAGTGAAACCCACTTGTAATGTAAAAATAATTAAGTCAATGCCATTTTTAAAGAATGACCGCATAATAACAATGAAGCTAATGAAGTGCACGCACCCACACACTCCCTCGCTCCACCACCGTTAATCTAGCCGTCACGTTGGACTAATCCTAACCCTAATCACTGACTAAGGCTAAATTCTACGCCTTCCGGTAATTCCACAACTCCCTAGGTGGTTTCTAACCTGAACCCACCTATACAAACGCCTCCATGCGCCAATCCTGACACACTGAAAAGATCTACACTTAACCTCTAAAGGACCAAGACATTATCCCCTCAAAATCACTCCAAAACTGCCATTTTCAGCGCATTCAACAAGAAATGATTTTTTAAATTTTTTTTGAAAATTTAACCTTAGGATCTTGTACTAGAGTTGTATTAGAGAGTGTGGTGAAAATTTTGGTAAGTTTGACCACACGGATTGAAAGATATCAGCCTTTGAAGTGAGACATAATCTCTTTTTGAGGTCATACTAAACACCTTCAACAAACTTTTGACCACCTTCTATGGCAATTTTTTGCACTACGGGCCATGAATTTATTAATTTTAACTTGAAAGGATCATGTTAGGCATATATGCACCAAATTTTAGAAGTAGAAGAGGTGTAGAAGATGTCCTAAAAAATCATGCAATGCAACTATGTGCTGAGAATCAACAATACACTTTATATTTTGCATATATTATATCCTTCTCAAATTTTTGAAATTCCCAAATCCGTACAGTAGATGCAAAGATTTCAATTTCCTTTCCAAGAGGAAATTTTATTTCTTTCATTGGACAAAAACTCGAATCTCTATTGAATTTAGAAGTTATTAAAATTTAGTGGCAGTATTTGTGATATGTCACACTAAACTGCTGCACTATTTGTATATGTAAGTGAAAATAAATTGTAAGTTTTGAACCGTAAGTCAGATGTTCATTCAGTAAAAAATCTCAGAAAATAATGCCTAGAATTGAGAACGTGGTACCTTACCCAAACTCAAAATGTCCCCCAAGGCACTTAGGTCCTTTAGGGGTTAATCAATGATTTCTCCACCAATTCAGCTACCACGTAGACTTCCACATCACCCTGCCATCATTTGATAGTGGAAATGGGCAAATTACAAACCACTCCTTTACAAACATTTCTGGAGATGGGAAAAGGCCTTGAGAGGGAGAATCACTAATCACTTATCTGTACGGTTGTCAACTTTCCATTGAAGTGATGATCATTCTGGAGGTGGTGATCATTTTCGACTTGGTGAGAAGTAGGAGGGAATCCGGAACACTGTTGGCATGCATTGGTAGAATCTTGGAAGAATTTTCCGGTCCCACATGAGACCCTGTCGCAGAAGCAAGCGCTGACGACTTTGAATGGTCACACGCCAGCTCACACTGCCCGAAACTGGACGGTATTATATTAAACAGAATATTTCCGGTGTGAATCACACGGAAGCCTTATTATCATCTCACGTGGCTCGCGAGTTCCTCTTCTTTACTCTTTTACCCGATCAATCTCGGACATTGCGCCTCACCGCTGGCGAACACTTCAGTGCTACAGCTGCCCAGAATCTGTGAAAATTCCTCTGTTAGAGTTTTCCTTAGAGTCTGATTATCAGCGGCCGGCAACCTTGTGTCAGCCAGGCCTTTACCATTGAGGCGATTACAACGTTGTAATCACGTCCCAGGCCTTAGTCTGACCTGAATCAAGAATTGTCTGACTCGAACGAGCGAAGTGCTCGATGATCACTCACACGAGCATCACGTGAGCGATACTTTCCAATATTCTGGAACTTTACTGCAACCACCGCAATGTGCCGCATGTAGCGACGTGTCCAGTCCCACATCTGGGCAGCTGGGGATACGCTGAATTCCTGAGGTGCCAGTTGTAGACTACGAAAGGCTGTCTCAAGCGCGGCAAGACTCACGTGACTGGAGCGGAAGCATTTTTGCAGCAGCGGTTCCGGATAATGGAATCGTCCTCCTGGAAACACGCGAGGTCCCGATTGACTCCATCATCACCGTTGGTTCACCTTAAATTCATGTGGTCCTGCACCGTCGTGCGTAATCCGTGATCAAGCACTTTATGTTGTCGGACTGCATGGAAGTTGACGATCATCATCTTGGGGTTTGGTACTATACAAGAAGATTCAGTGGAGGAAGGCTGGGTCAAAATTTTCGAGGAGTGTAAGTTTTGATCAGTTTGCGATGTCCAACATGATGCTGCGTCTTCCGAGTGATACTTCGGCGTGCCGGGATGGGTTTGTTGTGAGTGAAGTAGTACCGAGGTTGCAGCGCCGGTCTGTGTCGAGGTTGCAGGTGCGCGCCGCCACGTCGAGCGAGCAACCGGGCGCGGGATGGCTGCAGTCTGTGTCGTCGAAGATCGGGCAAGTCGTGGGCACGAACGGGAAGTTCGGCAATGGTACCACCGAACTGGTTGCGTCTCCACCGGGCGTCGACATGGTCACGTACCATGGCAAGGCGGTGATCATGAAGAAGCTCAAGATTCTGGACCTGATGGACCGCGTCGCCGACGTGCAAGACGACGCCAGCGAGGTGCTCGGCGGAAAACACGTCTCCGTGCAACTCATCAGCACGGAGAAAGATCCAAGTACGTTGTGCAGATTGCGTAGAATCACTACCAAACTCAAAACTTTCTCAGGGTTTACATCAACTCCCACAATAGGTGATTAAGCTCACCTGACATGAGTCTTGGGTACTTGGGTTTTGGACTGGTCGATCAGGGACAGGTGAGGGGATGAAGAGCAGCGAGGTTATCTTCGAAGGCTGGGTCAAAATTTTCGACGCCATCGCGGCGGAGAACCTCACGTTCGACCTCAAGTTCCAAGTGCCCAAAAACTTCGGCGTGCCGGGGGCAATCGTCGTGCGCAATCAGCACCCTAATGAGTTCCTTCTCGTGAGCTTCACGCTGGATGTCGCGGACTCCACCACGTACCACTTCTACACTGACTCGTGGATCTACAACACGGAGAACGGCGAAGGTCGCATCTTCTTCCGTAGCACGGTATGGATGAGTGATCTATAACTGATTACAGAGTGTTCAAGTTGTGGTTTCATTTGAGGCACTTGATCAATCTTTCGTGAGCATTCTATCAGTGAATTGGTTGCTGTTTTGGTTTCCTTTTGTGTGCACAGGCTTACTTGCCGGATGAGACGCCGGAGACGCTGAAGCCCCTCCGCGCAAAGGAGCTTGAGAATCTCCGCGGCGATGGGGCCGGGGAGCGGCAGGAGCGCGACCGGATCTACGACTACGACGTGTACAATGACCTAGGCCGTCCCGACGACGATCCGGCCCTGGCGCGCCCAGTGATCGGCGGCACACCAGAGCTCCCTTTCCCGCGCCGGGTGCGCACAGGGCGGCCGCGCACGCGCACGGACCCCGCGACCGAAACTCGCGTGTCGAAGGGCCCTTTCTACATCCCGCGTGATGAGTGCTTCGACCGCACCAAGATGTCGGACTTCGCGGCCGACGGGCTCCGCTCCATCGGGCACTCCGTGAAGTCCACCGTGGAGTCGATGATGACGAAAAAGACGGAGTTCGACTCGCTGCGGGAGATCAAGAAGTTGTTCGTGAAGCCGAGGCAGGATGTCGGTGGCCTCAACAACGTGTTGGCGGAGATGGCGGATGTGCCCAAGTGCGAGCAGGTCCCGCTCGTGTTCTTGGAGCAGGTTCTGCGCCCGGATGGCCGCAACTGGGAACCTCTCTTCTACCCCCTTCCTCAAGTCCTCCAAGGTACCAATCGCATCGTCTAGGTGATGGATCAAGATACATTTTAGGTCTTGGATGTTTCTGGACCAATGTAACCTTGAGGTTGTTTTGGTTTCCAGTTGACGAGGATGCGTGGCAGAGCAATGAGGAGTTTGCTCGGGAGTTTCTTGCAGGCGTCAACCCTGTGATGATCAAGCTTGTTACGGTATAGAGGGAGCTTCTTCTTGAGCTTGATATGCTGCTTGAATGATGGAGGATCAGTAGGTGAGTAACTAACGTGGGGGTCTTCTGATGTCCAGGAGTTTCCTCTGAAGAGCGCGCTTGACCCGGCCGAGTATGGCGATCCCGTTTCCGCAATCTCACATGACCACATATCTTCGCAACTCGAAGGTCTCACCGTTGACGAGGTCCATGATCACCCTCACTCTTGCAATTAGGAGTTATAGCCCATGATACATGGCGTCGAAGTTTTTGGTATTGTTACCTCTCTTGACAAATTCACCTCTACTGATGTGCAGGCTTTGGCGAAGAAGAAGCTCTTCGTGGTGGACTACCACGACGCGTACCTCCCGTACGTGGCGCGCATTAACGCGCTGAAGAACCGCGCGACGTACGCCACACGCGTCCTGTTCTTCCTGCGCGACGACGAGACGCTCAAGACGCTAGCGCTGGAGCTCGTCCTTCCTGCCGCGACTCCCGGGGGGGCGAAGCGGGCCCGCGTCTTCTCGCCCCCGGGCGATACCTCCAAAATGGATTTCCTCTGGGAGTGTGCCAAGGTGCATGTCCAGAACAATGACATCTCAGCGCATCAATGCTTCAGCCACTTGTGAGTGTACTCCACCTTCCGGTTTTTCTGATCTCATTTTTTTCATTTGGAGCTACCACTTGTTCGCACACGCCTCCCTGTTAATTGCTGAGATCATTTTCTGACGAATCCGGCTGATTTTGTTCTACAGCACAAACTGCCATGCGGCGACGGAGCCAGTGATCATCGCGTCGAACCGGCAACTCAGCAAGCTGCACCCGGTCTTCCAGCTCATGGCCCCCCACTTCAAGTGCACGCTAGAGATCAACCGGCAGGCGCGCGGCAGCCTGATCTCGGCGGGCGGCTCCATCGAGCAGCACTTCACGACGCAGGGGTACTCGCTGGAGATGGCGAGCAAGCACTACCGCGACACATGGACGTTCAACTCCCAAGCCTTGCCCACAGACCTTATCAACCGCGGCATGGCGGTCCCCGATGCGGATCAATACAGCGGGGTCCGCCTCGTCGTGAACGACTACCCGTACGCGGCCGACGGTCTCGTGCTCTGGGAGGCCATCAAGTCCTGGAACGCGGACTACGTTGACATCTTCTACAAGAGCGACGCGGATGTGGTGAGTGATGTGGAGCTCATTAACTGGTTCCGCGAGCTTCGCTACGAGGGCCACGCGGATAAGAAAGACGCACCCGGGTGGCCGGAGATGGATTCGCGGGCGAGCTTGGTGGAGATCCTCACCACCTTGCAGTGGATTACCTCGGCGCAGCACGCCGCAGTGAACTTTGGCCAGTACGACTTTGTGGGGTACATGCCGCACCATCCCACCTTGACCCGCCGCCTCGTGCCGGAGGAGGGAACCGCAGAGTGGGAGGAGTTCTTGCGCAACCCGGAGAAGTTCTTGTTGACAACCATCTCTAACATCCCCTCCACCACGACGGCCATGTCGGTGTATGAGGTGTTGTCGGCGCATTCGCCAAACGAGGAGTACATTGGCCAACGCGACCCGCACTGGACCGAGTGCAACAATGTAAGTACACACGATGAACTTAACTCCACTTTTCTCACTTTTATAAAAGTACTCTACAATAATGACCAATTTAACCAGTATTAAAATAAGGGGATTTTTGGTGGCATGTCACAAACTTTGGCAGCCATAGACTGGAAAGATTCCCTCGGTGTCAAAGTGCCCAGTATCTAGACGAATATAGAAATAGAACACACAGCCATTCTCATGTTTTATGATGGATGGAGCCATTTCATTGATTGGTGTATGTTTTCATGTGTATTTTGCAGGTGAGGGCTGCGTTCAAGCGGTTCTGTGCGAAGTTGAGAGAGCTGGACAGAACCATTACGGATCGGAATGCGGATCCCAAGCTGAAGAACCGGATGGGCGTGGTGCAAATGCCGTATCAGCTGCTGCGCCCACATTCGATGCCTGGCGTCACGGCCATGGGCGTCCCCAACAGCATAACAATCTGAGATCATCAGTGAATATATGTAATTGTATCTAGCGTGCAGTTGTGTATTTTGTTGACAGACAGGCTCTGTATCATACCTTTTTGATTTAACTGAGTCACGAAGCTTGATCATTCTAGAATCAAGGTTGACTACTCTACGCGTTGGTCAGTTTCGTACATAGTTCACAATGGAGAGTGTGCAAAATTTTGGAAAGTTGAAGAGATTTATCCAGGTGATACACATGTAATGCCAAAGTGGTAGTCAAGTAATGCCAACTTGGTGATATTCATATTTGGAAAAATATATATTTCGGCTAAGACTGTCTGAAACTAACCAATGCATTTCTATAATTTTGCTTCGTTTCCATGTGGAGATAATATGTACGTAAATTAACTTTGGAAATGATATAGAGTTATCCTCACCTTTTATAGTCATCATCTATTACAAAGTGCACAGCGCCATGCAATCCTGTCGTCTTTTTATCCCCTTTTATTCTCGAAAATTCGTTTTCACCGATTATAAAAAAATTCCAAAAGTTTTGCCATCTACTTTTGAAATATATTTGTTGTCAAATCTGACCCTTAAGTACGGTAGTAGCACTACACTAAAATTTATGTTTAGTGTAGTGGTACGAATAGTGTACATACCCTAGTACACTATTTGTAAAGAAGTTGACAATTGGTGTTAGCTACCAATGTCATTAATGTAACCTTCACTCAAACCCCCAATCAATCCCCCAATCATTCCAGCCCATGCTTCTCTTCATTTGCAACTTTCAAATGGTCATAACTCATTCAAAACTTGTCCAAATTGGGCAAACGAGGTGTTTTTTAGCATCTACATTTTCTGTAGATGCCAAAAAACACCTCATATGTCCAATTCGGGTTTATAATAAATGAGTTGTGGCCAATTGAAAGCTGCTGATAAGATACTCTGATAGCCCTGGACTGCTGGACCTTTTTTTATACTTCTACTGTTGATACACCAAATGTGCACAAGTGAAAAAAATTATGTTGAAATCTTTACTAAAATTGACAAATAATGTAGTAGTTGGCATTTAGTGTAGGGTTTTGTCACTACACTAAATGCCTTGTTTGCAATTGGTGTATAGGTTCGCACTTAGTGTATACTACACTAAACATAAATTTCAGTGTACTTTCACAGACTATTTACATTGGCCAACATAAGTAGCCTTACTCTTATTAATATTAATAGTAGTATATATTGGCTTATATTTAAATATTTAATTGGACTATTTTTAACCCCTGAAGGACCACGACCTAATTCGCTCTAAAACCAGTCCAAAACTGCCACTGTCAAAAAGAGACATGAAAATCACATTTTAAACTGAATTTTGGATTTTCAACCGCAAGATCTTAAAATAGACTTCCATATAAACATGCCGTCAAATTTTGGTTGCAATCCACCGCACGGATTGATAGATTTTAGTGTTTAAAGTCAAAACAATGGTTCATTTTCTTCCCTGCGTTGAGTAGATCAGCTGACTTTGACTTCATTTTGTATCAAATTTTTGCATTGTACAAGGTCTAAATCTTTTACCATTGTCTTAAGCATGATGTTATTTCCCAACACACCGATTTTTAGAGGTAAAAAAGGGGTGTAGCATATTCAAAACAAGTGTGCAAGGAGTGGAGGTTCAAAAATTGCCATTTCACGTTTTATTTTTTTGTGAACTACATATGTATTCAAATGATAATCCAAATAGTCAATAAGAAGGTTTTCACCATATATTGTTGTTGGAAAAAAAAAAGTGAAAAATATGAAGATCTCTAGGTTTTATGTAGAAAAGATGAAGTTTTTTTCCCCCGTTGCCCTACAATGTGTGAAAATGTTTGACTTGGAATAAAATGTCTTTTTACACTAAAGACAAGAATATTTTTGGAAAAATTCTACATAAGGAAATATTCTTTATATGTGTGAAAAATCTCAATGTCAATAGAAACTTTCGTCAAAAATTTTGGAGGTGCCCGAAGTCCCACTTCTGGCTTTAAGTGGTACTAACTTTCAAACCACAAATCCAAAAAATAAAATAAAAATATCTCCACGAAGCTCTTATCAGATCCTATCTTGAAAAAAAATTCAATGAAAAAGGATTTTTTTTCGAATTGTAGGTACATGCCCAAAATCCAAAATGACCCCGGGGGGACGTTTGGTCCTTTAGGGGTTAAGAACGAAAACCGAGGAATCGACCATTCCACCAAAGTAGAATAAGGTTAATGCATGAAGCCATTCAGTTGGTGTAGATCTCCAGCAAGCCTCCTTCAACCCCACACTTATCCATTTGAAAATAATCAATGAAACAGTTTGAAGTCCAACATTTTATTTTCAGACTACAATGTTACAAGTTTGATTGTTGAAACAGTCATCATCATAGATTAATGAAATACCTAAACCTCGATAACAACAACACTAACCATTTAAAACTACACTACCCATGGCATTAAAAACAACATACCACTTTTCTCCTGAATAATTTTTTCTTATCATCTAAATACACTTTCAATCTAAGGTTGGATGACCCATAACCACCACGAACCCCATAATGGACAAGGTAAAGTGGACTAAAACCACCACAGACCCACCCCATTTCCGAAATTTTAGGAAGTCACATATGATTGGGTGTTAGTTCATGATTGGTTCAAAGCTGCCGGTTTTTAGTCAATGCAGAAGTGGTTATTGGTACAACTTAGTGTGGAAATAGAGAGTATGGTAAGTCGAGGAATGGGTCACGGCTTACTATCCACTTTGAAAATTTGTAGCAATTTCAATATGAAGAAATAAATGGTCACGACAATTGCAATATTCATGAAATCCTATTTTGAATTCCCAAAAAATGTCTTACCACGTATACAAACGCTATAAATAGGTCAGCAAGCTTAAGTTGGTGGTTATAGGTCATCCAACCTTACCTGGGCTACAACCCACTCCTCATGGCATTTTCTACATAAAGTCTACCTCCAAGAGAGACATTGTACTAACCACTAATTAATAAATAATATATACTAATTCCTCCGTGCACCTCTTTTGTCTTTTCTATACTCCCAGGGCTTCTCAGGGTCGACAACTGCCCATAATCCAACACGAGCTGCTTTTGCATCCGCCTCCCACTGAAAGAACATACAATCGTTTAGTTTCCAAGACTTGAAATAATCACAAGTGTAGATCCTCATCCAAAAAAAACAACAAAATTATCACAAGTGTAGATCCTCATCCAAGGGCAAGGTAAGGGCAAGTCCCTAGTTGACTATATGTATGTAAATGTAAAAATCAAATGTACCCATTATATACCTGTTATACTCATTATATACATTATATACCAGATACCCTAGCTTTAGCTTCACAAGATATCACCTATTTTTTTATTATGTAGAGGAATAAGGTACCTTTTCAAAAGTGGGACGCTTATCATATGCCGTGTAATGCCAAACACATCCCTTCTTCAAAAGTGCTTCCTGGCAAAACCACCTCAATTTTTAGAACTAAATCATTCATTCCAACAAATGGCTTAATACAACACGTACCGCCCAATTGGGTTTTCTACATGTTCATTTGGCTAACCTCCCATCCCATAATGTCCGCAAGAACTAGGCATTCTAAGTTCCACACGTGATTTTGTCCGGCTGTTTTAAAAAAAAGTAACACGTTGCCCCAATTGGGTGTTATGCCATGCGGTTAGGCCTCACAAGCTATTCGGTTCCCTCTAACGTTGAGCTACCGTCCTCCGCGTCGGGCACCTCACAACTCGTGAGGCCCTCCCATGAGGGCCTCATCCTATACATGGTTTAAACCTAACACTGCTTCTAAAATGTTATGATATTATATCATTTAGGGATTAATATACCTGAATAAAGATGCCATTGCAATGAACGTCTCCCACCAATCTTCCATATTGGTCTACAGTATATACATGGATGAGAAGTGGATGCCCCTCCACAAGACTCTGCAAGAAGGCCTTGGATTGTGGGCCATGAGGTTGGCTACTCTCCGGAGCATCCACACCCCTACAATCACAAATCAAAATTAGATAGATAGAGAAATAGATAAATAAATAAACTAATCAATAAATAAGCATCCATTTCTCTCAATAATATAAGATAATATCTCTAAAAAGGAACTCTTTTCCATCAAAGATTAACTAAAAACCGTGATAAACCAGCTAACCATTACACTCAAACCTGATGTTATCGCTAGAGTTTCACTATCACATGTACCCATTGAGAAAATATTATAACTAAGGACAAATTCTGAGCTAAGTCAGTTCAAAAGCTTTAGCCTCTAAATGGAGGAGTTGAATTACATACTTCAAGCGAACACGATACTTCTTTGCTAAACACTGGGTGCCACCATTCTTTCCATCAAGCACCCTGAAAACACCAGAACACATCCATCAGTAAAATATTATCACCAAGATATCATAACATCCTAAACCCAGTGAAATACCATCACCAAGATACTATAACATTCCAGAACCAAAGAAAGACCATCACCAAACATATCATGAAATTCTAGAACTAGTGAAATATCTTCACCACAATACCACAGAATTCTAGAACCAGTAAAATAGCATCACCCAAATACCATAACAGGCTATAAATTGTAACTCATCATCCAGAAATTTGAAGCACAACTTTCTTTGGAGATAAGCAATTATACTCTAAGGTACCGTGACAGTTTCTCACCAAAAACACTTCGCTCGTTTTAGTGCAATGAGTAAGAAAGAAACAAAAGAAACTTGTATTTCTAGTTTTAACCATGGGATCTCAAATAAGACTTGATAAGTGACATACTCACAAAATTTCATAAACTTTGACTGCACGGATTGAAAGATTTTACTCCTTAGTGGATCAGTAGGCTTTGACTTCCCTTGGTGTCAAATTTTTGCACTACACAAGGTCTAAATCTTTTACCATCGTGTTAAGCATGATGTTAGTTCCTTATACACCAATTTTTAGAGGTAGAGAAGGGGTGTAGCATATTCAAAACAACTGTGCAAGGAGCAGAGGTTCAAAATTTGCCAATTCACGTTTTAATTTTTTATGAACTTAATATGTTTTAGATTGATAATCCAAATGGTCAATAAGAAGACTTACACTACATATTGCTGTGGAAAAAGAAATAAAAAAATAAAATGAAGATCTCTAAGGTTTAAGTGGAAAAGAAGAATTTTATTTGAAACCTTGCCCGACAATGTGTGACAATGTGTGAAAGTGTTTGACTTTAGTTAAAATGCTATTTTTCACTAAAAGCAAGAACTTTCTCTTGACAATATGAAGGGAAATAGAGTGTCATAGCAAAAGTTTTTGGAGGTGTCCACATGCCTGCTCTCCCCATTTGAAATTCAAAACCCTAAAACTTTTTCATCAAATGTCGGATTTAACTAAAAATTGTTCTCCCACTGAGGTCTTCGTAATGCCCTTCTACAATAAAAAAATTCAAAGTGGAATGTTGGAAATTGACCCTGACTGATTTTTGACACTTGGGCATTAGGGGTTAAAACATACTTGTAGCCTGCTTGTTGGATTTGTTTCTGGAGCGCGTCTGCAGTGGTGTAGTTGTGCTGCGCCCGGGCCGCCTGCCGCCTGTTCACGGCGTCCATGACGCCCACTGGCACGTTGGCCGCCTCCCGGGCGTCTCGGTGCACGTCCGCGTACACGGTGATGGTGTCCCCATCCGTCACTGCTCGCTCGTCTACCTGAAATGCAAGAGAAGTATTCCCATCAAAGTCAGACATAAATACCGGTAGCTCTAGAGACATGTCTATAATCAGGTCAAAGCCACATATCAGCTTACAAAGTGCACTTCTCGAGTGATATCTATGTGATGCTAGTCTGATGCCCTGAAATATGCACAACAAAATCACGCTATGAACATGAGGGAAAAGGTGGGTAAGATTTATGATACTCTTTCTTCACCCTCAATCTAGTACTTGTTCTACTCATACTTCTACCCTCTTTTAAAGACTGGTCACCAAGATAAGAATACTAGTTAAGAGACCTCCAGAATCGTCCACGTTAAAGAGCTATGATTTACAATGATGTGTTGAATAGAAACTTTTGGTATCATATTCAAACTCCGGTTGCCTTGATAAGTAACTCTATCAACCACAAAAAAATGTAAAAGAGAACCAGTACTCCGAAACAGAAACAAGACCTAGAAGTCCATGATTGAAGCATGAAATAGATGCATACCGGCAAAGCGTGAATTTCGTATTGTACACCTTGGGGCCACGTTCCACCAACTACAAGAGCCACAGGAGGAGTCACAGGAGGTTTATAGGGCGCATCAGCTTTGGAATCCTGAGGGAGACCATAGTACCGTAGCAAACCCTGTGCAAGAGAAAGGAACCACAATGTGAAGGTCTAAAAACAAGTGAGCTCCAATCTTCATCACAGTGTATTTGGTTACTAAAGAATGCACCAGGTAGATGGCTTCAACACCACGGGTCAAAGCTAGTAAAATTGTTGCAGAAAGAAGACTGGTTTGAACTAAACCCTAAAAATGTCTAGAGTTTAAGTCATAAAAGTACCTGGACATGGACATTATGGTGGCCTTGGAGCGTCCGAAGAAGCAGTGCTGAAGCCTCCTCAGCAGACGCTGGAGGAGGCCTTGCGTTTTTCCAAGCAACCAACAGTTTACGGTACCTGAGGAGCAAAGAAAGAGCATCTAGATTTTGTTTTAAGCTCGCGAAAATGAGATTTCAACATACACTAGATATCATGTTTAGAGCTCAGGGCTTTCTAGACTGTGCCCAGACATAGCAGAAACTTCCAATCACATCGACACATTGGTTATAATTTAAATTAGCGGAGGAGTCACACCAATTAGATCCATTAACTAGAATCCATGGCCAACATAACAGGGACTGGTCGTTACAACCAACATGGTGATATAACCATAAGCTTCCAGGTTACTCACTCACCAAGTGACTTGTGTGACTTTTGTCGCAGTCACAAACTGGCTCAATGCTTCTGGAACCTGCACAGAAAAAGAAAAGAAAATCGAGATCAACCTGCAAACACTAGCTGAAAATCTGATTACAATCCCCATATGATAAGATTATACAACACTCCGTCAACGCTCTGAAATAGTTAACTCCGCCTCGTATTTGCAACTCACACCCAAACTCCAGATTCTCATTGCCAAACTCCTGACCTTTAAGCACTAGAGTTTCTAATAAAATCCACCTTCCATTTGCAACTCACACACAAACTCTCCAGCAAAAACAACCAAAATTAAACTCCAGGAAGAAGCTTCAATTCCATCGTACCTTGTTTGTAGCTTCAAATTCAAACAAATCCCGTGCAAGCGCAGTGAACCCAGCTGTGTTTGCTGGCGCATTTTGCCCAGGATACTGATACTGACCAGGATATTGCCCATTTGCTCCATACGAACCAGCATCCGAAGTGGAAAACTCCCCACAACACCGCCTGATTATATTACCCATATCTCCCTATCTACTTAAAAAACCCAACAAATCAACAACCCACCCTCCACTCAATACAACAGTGCCCCTCCTTGCAACTTAGGATCCAGACCGGTTTCAATACTCCTTGCAAAGAAGAATCAGAAATGTAGTACTCATCTGCAAAACAGAATCATTCTCACTCCATTGCTATCAAAGCTCACCCATGATTCAGTAGCAGACTTGAAGAAGAGGGAGGTGAAAGTGTAACTTGAAAGCTACAAGAGGGTTGTGTGGGTTGGGGAGATGGGGAAATTGGAGGTCCAGTGCCATGATGGTCGGCGAGTTGAGTCTCGTCAAGGTCACGTTTAGTTTGTGAGTGGAATTGCGAAGGTGCGGAGAAGAAAGACAGAAGTGATTCTGTGTTGAGGATCGAGGTGAGCGCGTTCATGTCGAGTTTGGATATAATTTGGAGTGGACTGGGTCGTCGTCGTCGTCGTGAGTGGGGTGCTGTGAATCACTTCTCCTTTTGGGAGTGAATGCACCCATTACATCGGTAATTGGAGCTCGGGATGGATGAATGATCTCGTTCTGGATGAATGCACTCGTGCTGGATGGATGAGCTCATGCTGGATGAACGTGTTCGTGATGGATGAGCTCGTGATTCGACTAATTTTCACAAAAAAGATAGTACCTTCTTTTAATGTAATTTGCGAGGATAAATGGCTATGACACTTAACCTTTTAATGTCGCAGGATTCCTGGAGACAGTGTTGCAAAAAGGGATATTCTGAATTCTTAATCCTTTAATGCGGTGGGACTTGTGGAGACAAGTAATCTTTTAACGCTAGCATTGAAGGGTTAATCTGAATTCATTGAAATGGTAGATTGGGATAGAAAATGACAAACTCATAAGTCATAGCCCGTTGTTCAAAAACCATTTATCCATCAAAATCCCATAACAGAACAATGAACATTGAGAATTCAAAGTTATGAATTGTGTAAAGCAAATAATACAATGCAATGTGCATGTTACATTTTAATAATAGAGCTAAGGTCTACAAATTCAAATTTCACTAATGAGGGAATTTTAATGCTTGTTGCATAGCAACAGTGCACATTGCAGCATTAGTGCTCTGCACACATACAAACAAATCACGTTAGGTAGAATATCGGGATATGATAAATCAATTGTGTCCATGGTGGCCAACCTTCAGAGCTACTTTCCAAGACTCGATAGCCTCATTACAAGGAAAGTCTTGAAGTGTGAAGTACTTTTGGCCAAACATACAAGCAACAAGGGGCGAATGCTTTTCCAACCTATTTCTTTGACAAGATTTGAAGAACTTCAATGTAGAGAATTATCTCTCATCCTCCAGCAAATCAAGTACAAGAATATAAGCAATTTGCACCAGCTTCATGTACTTCAAAATAAGCTTGGAAAGGTGTCCTGAGGCTAACAAAAACCTCCACAATCTGATCAAGGGATTGACGGTGAACGGTGGAGAACATGCTAATTCTAAATTTGCCTTCATTATAACCTTGAACAAGCTTTGTTGCAAGTTCAACGTCAAAGCATTAAGCATCTTAGGGGCTAAGAAGGACTTCACACCATTCAACACCCTTGTGCAACAAAAAAAATTCCTTCAAAACTTGCAAGTGTTGTTGAAAGCTTGCATTAGCCCCTTCATATTGCCAATATTGAGGGTAGATTATGCCAAATGCATCTAGAACCGCATGTTGTGGAAATCTTGCATCAAGCTCATTGGACAAAGCCTACGCAATTTATGTACGTCAAGAAAGATAAGCCCATGAGCACATCCAAACCTTAGCACATAAGAATTAAACACGTGAATTGAGCACAAAAATTTCAGCATATATAACCACTGACATTAGAAGTAAGCACATAAAAACCAGCATACAAAATCAATACAAAAACTTATATAAATAAATTCAGTATATAAGCATTAGATACATAAAAATTAAGCACATTAGGCCTAAACACATAATATATTGCAAATAAAAAATATAGACATAAAATCAACACATATAAATTAAGCACTCAAGAATTATCCACATTAAATCAACACATGCCCTAAAATTTAGCAGAACACCTAAAAAATGAAAAGAAAAGATGCAAACATAAAACTTATAGGATATAGTTTGGTCAAAGAACTCACCTGAAACTTGACACTCAACATTAAGTGGGCAGCGGTAGAACTCCTCTTCCATCACAAAAGAAAGCTCATCGTTCTCTTTGTTATGGCAAGGTGTAAACGCCATAGCTTGGTCCAAGTCAAAATATAGCTATTTGATTCCACTCTCACCAAAGGCTTCTTCCACTTTATTGGAATGCCTTTGTACTTCAACTCCAAAAGGTCGTGATAAATAGAGAAGTCAATTCAACCCAAGCGGTGGCTGAATCAATGTATTTTGTTGCCAAGTTGCCTTGAATGACCTTCACTGACTGAATAAAGTCACGAACAAAAACATCTTGAGCCTATAAGAACATACAAAAAAGAAGAATAGATGATAACAAAGGTTGAATAACTGCCAATGATAGTAATACTTCAATATCAACAAAAGTTTCAAAATTATCTTGCCCTCCACGTGCCAACTTCGACTCTCCAAGGGTGGGAGTCATATCCTTTCCATCTTCACAATAAGGGGCTTATATTCTTCCAAGACTATCACCGCTGGACTCTTCATTGCAATCCAGCAAGTGGTTACATTCCGAAACATCTTTGTCATGGGATGTGGCGTGGAGGGCCTCTTTGCATCGTAGTGTTTTAGGGTAGATTAGTTTGTTATTAATCTACGGGTTTAGGGACGTACGGTGGGGCATCACATTCATCCGCAGATATTTTCCATCCACTTAGGATTGTGCGTGTGTACGTATAGCGCCGCACATGTCCTTCACTTGAAGTCTTTGTCAAGTCAAGCTTTGTGAGTGAATTAGAGGGTATTAGTGAGTACCTTTGCTTGTAAGTGATTGTTTTGCATTAGTAAAAGTTCCTCATTCTCTTATAATACTTGCACTCGTTGATTCTCCTTTCGTGGAGTGCGAGACGCTTGACTACACTAGTAATTTACTAGTTATTCAATTGACAAAGACTCTCCCACATTCTACTCTTTAGTTCTAGAATTTGAGCTTGGGTGAGTTTGGAAAATTTTTGGGTGCTTAGATTGATGTTGTAGAGGTCATCAAGATGGAGCCAATACAACAAACAGTGCCTAAATCGGACAATTTTTAAGCAAGATGTGAGTGGCGCAAGAATTGAAACATGAAAAACAATTGCTGGACCTGGTATGCAAATTTTCATCCATTTTTGCAAATTCATCCGTAGTGGGCAGTTTTCATCCACTGTGAATGGAATTGTGATTTGGGCAAAATTCATGAACTGTGAGTTATTATCTCCTAAACTATTCATTTTAAAAAAAATTCTGACTTCAGATTTGAGCTCTCTATAGAGGTTTTTATCTTAGTGGAAAGGGAAACTTTAAGTGTAATTTTTATTTTTCTAAAAACACATTTTTGTGGGTTGTTAAAAAAAAGTTTAGTGTCTAAACTTTGGAGGTATGTAACTAGGGCAATTTAACTTGGTTTTGAGTGAAATTTGCGTCTATATTTACGACATTTTATTGTTAATCCAATTTTTGTATTGGATAGGTGTTGAGCACATTTGTCACCCAATGTGTGATTTTCATTGGAGAGACTTGTGTTTATAAACATTGCAACGGTTACTGCATTAGCTCGCTACCTCCTTAGTTTCAAACTTCGTGAAGGACACCTTTGGGTGTTTTCCGTGTGTTGTTTCAAGTTTTGCGACTAGTGACCATCTACTACATGTGTATGCTAGTGGCTTTGGTCACTTTCATTTTTACCACTTTTATGTTATTGGGGGAGAAGATTTTGGTTTTCATTTCTGGATTCTTGTGCGGTACATCCCCCGTGTTGTGGGCTTATTGCCGGTGTTTTCCAGTGGCCCCATTTCTTGGTGTTCCACATTAAGATAGGATAATCTAGGAGTGAAGTCGAGTACATGGCCGGCAAGACCTTTTTATATGAGGGGTTGACGTTGGACCTGTGTTAGCCGGAGGTGACGACTGGTGAACCACAAAGCTTGGTGGTTGTGCAGGTGCAGGTTGCCGAGTCGTACCCTTACCCTTTAGATAGTACCCATAGATTAATCCCGGGGTGGTTGTTGTTTATGGTGAGTACATGGAGTCGGTCACTATAAGAAACCCGTGTTTTTTGTTATGTCCTTAATCATGTCAGCGTGTTTTTTTGATGTCTTGGAGCTAGCCAGTAATGTCCCCGTGAACGTGAGGATGTCCACGCGTCAATAATGAACAGTGGAGGTGGGAGGGTCTCGAAACGCGCGTGCGAAATAGGAAACGCGACGATGTCTCCAACAACGCGCCTGTCTCCGAGGACGTCATCGAGGACATCTTGGGTGACGCAAAACTGCCACGCTGGCAGCGGACAAGCGTTTCACCTGGGGTAAGAATGTTGAAGTTACTGCTGTGCAAGGTAGAAAGCAGCCCAACGTTAAAAAAAACAACGAAACGGGCAGCGGTCTGCAAGAGGAGAAAAAAAGCGGCACGAGCCTTATAAAACAAGATTTATTATTTTTTTAAATAAAAAAAACAAAGTATATAAAGTTGAAAAATATTCTGATTATATTTATTAACTTTGATTCTCTGAAATTTTTGATTTGTCCACTTCGTATCAAAATGGTTTCCAAAATATAATAAAATTTTAATTATTAAAAATACAAAATATTAATTAATATTATAATAATATTTTATAAAAACTGATTATTCTGTAATTAAAGCGGACATATTAAATTCAATACTGTATATTTAAATATTAAATAATATTTATTAATTAATATAATATTAAAATACCACTTTTCTACCAAAACCCGAATTATAAGGAATTTAGGGTGATTTTGTAAAGTCCTTGGTGGCTTACCCATGTGGACATATTATATATTTTGTAGTTTACAACACTTCATCTACATGACAAACACAATTCGATGTCGGATAAGGTGACACGTCATTCTGTGTATAGGTCCACGTCACTTGAGACATCCAATTGAAGATGTCTCGAGTAACGTCTACATATCTTTGAGGACATCCCACAGAGACGTCTCTGAAAACATCAGCAGTGTTTGGCAAAACATTGACATGTCCTGGAAAACATCATCGTGTCTTGCAAAACATAACCATCAAGTAGGATGAATTTCGTCAAGTTCATTGGATGAACAGAGGCGACGAGGGTTAGCTGCTGCAGCCATAGTTAGGTCATGAGACCTTTAAGTAGAATTTGAGGTTGCACAAAGCTCACTTTGGCCTTCATTTCTCCAAGTAGTTAGAGTTTAGAATGTAGAGGTTGGAGTTTTAGAGTGTAGACTGAGTTTACAAGTTAGAATGTTAGAGTTTAGAGTGTAGAGGTAAGAGTTTTGAGTGTAGAGGTTAGAGTTTTGAGTGTAGAGGTTAGAGTTTTGAGTGTAGAGGTTAGAGTTTTGAGTGTAGAGGTTAGAGTTTAGAGTGTAGAGGTTAGAGGTGCAGTGTTGGACATGTAGACGTGACCATGTTGTAGAAGACGTATGTCGCAGCACTTAGGAAACGCAGGGACGTCTTTTGAAACATCTCCGTGTCTATGGAGACATTCCTGGACATGTTCACAAACATGGCAATGTTTTAGGCTACGATGTTGTGACACTTTAGCGATGTTCAATTTTGAGTACAGTATAGGCTGTATTCGTCTATGTAATGACTATAAAGTGGAAGGCATTCATATTTTAAATTGCGTGTATATCATATTACCACATTTGCAAGTAGGCTAGTAAGCATGAATTTAGATGAATGTACATGTTACATGTATGATGAGGTATTCATATCTTGTACTCATGTCTTGTACAATATACTCATGTCTTGTACAACGTATTCATGTCTTGTACAACATCTCTCGATGTCCCTCCAAAATACCATCACATACACAGCGTCAGCAATACCATGCATCAGGGGATGTCACGTCAAACACGCATAAGTTCTTTGAGACGTCTGCGATGACACCCTCATTGCCGACGACCATGGGTCGGCAACGTATTGGAGGACGCGATCATGTCCATCGCCACGTCCTCTAGGGCATGGCGATGTTCAACGAAATCAGCATCAAAATCCAGGTAGCGCTGGCGTAGACGTCGAACATGACATCTCCACGTCAACCCGGGACGTCTTAAAAAACACAGCCATGTTACCAATGACGTCCCCGCAAACACGAATCTGAAAAAAAAACCACGTAAATATCTGCTGACGTGGCGTGCCACGTCACTCTTTCCCCGGTCCAGGTCAGACGCCACGTCAGATTCCACGTCACCATTGGATCGGATGAAATTCCCGGCCATGTGGCACTGCCCGTCATCCTGCCGCTTAGGTGTCGTCTACGTGGCGCCCAATTGGCACCATTTTTAGCCTCCCAAAATCTCCGAAAATCGTCCCCGTCGCAGGGATGTCCTCGCGTTTTTGGTGATGTCCCCACGCGTTATAGCGTGTTACACGCATTGGTACGTCAGAGGGATGTAAATTCGGATGTCTACATGTCTCCTGGGACATGATTCAGGACGTGACAAAAAACACGGATTTCTTATAGTGGGTATTACGGCTCCCCTTCACTAGATTACTTGGAGAGTGTTTCTACCGCAGACGTTGAGCCAGGGTCGGATACCGACAACTTAACGAGGCTTTTGAGCTTATTTCGGCATTGGATACCGATCGAAGGCTTTAGGTATGGGGGATGGCCACGTTTGACAACATTGAGGACGATCTCCATCATGTTGTGCGAGACATATTCTTAGGACGAGCTGGGGGCATCTCCATGCCCGATTGGAGGCTCCGATTCCAGACCTGCATGAAAGAGAAGCGCCAACGATTGCTGTCGTTTAAAAAGAGGTATGCGTGTGAGTTCTTGTCCCAACATTTGAAGTTGGAGGCCCTTCAATCATATAAAAGGTGGACCACGCAACACGATGCATAAATGCGCCCCGTTGAGAAGTATTGGGATCAACGTGTGATTCTCGTGACTGCGCTCAAAGAGAGTGCGGTTGTCCAACTCTCGACTTCTACCGAGGAGCCCAAGGTGGAAGAAAGTTTTTTCGGTGAGGAGTCCAGCGGCAAGGGCGTTTCCATTATAGCCGAATGGTCTGGCATGGGAGCCATGTCACGTTTCGCCGTGGCAACTCGTGCAACATTGATGACGGTTGGCGATCCGCCAGCCTTTGATCCTTTTGGCAAAATTTATGGCGCACTTGGAGCTGGAGTACAAAGGATTCAAGCATGATTAAATGCAACGCATCCATGATTTCCGCCGAGAGAAAGAGGATATGCCACGCACTATGTATATTCGGTTGGTGCGGTTGTTAGCGGAGGCCGACGATATGTTCAGTGTTCACGGAGCACCAACTGATGAAGATCTTCATCTCCAAGTTGGATAAGCGGATGATAGAATTAATTAGTACGCATCTTCTTTTTTGGTATCACGGCAATGCCACTTTGGCGCAAGCGTTCACGAAGATGGAAGTGCTTGATAGAGCGCTAGGCGTGAGCGAGGCCACAAATTTGGTCACGTAGCTGTCGGACGCTCCTAAGCCCAAGTAGCTTGCCACCGGGGCTGGTAGCTTGGCGGAGGCACAACTTGAAATGATTGTGCATTGTTGGGCTTGTAGGGAGGCGAGTTACACGAAGGAGGACTCCAATCGCTTCAAGAAGAAGGGGGCATGCACAATGAAGGCCAAGCCTACGACCGAGGTGGCGAAGACTGCAAAGAAGGCTGGGGGCAAGGGGAAGAAGGTTGAGACATGCTCTCACTGTGGCAAGTTGGGCCATAGTGATGAAAACTGTTTTGTTCTGTACTCGGAGAAACGTCTAGGTACTTTGGCTCCTAGATTGGATGTCGTGAAGACACTTCAGGCGGAAATGGTCGAGGTGAAGGATCGGTTGAACGCGATGGCTTATTTGGGGCAAGTGACAAGTACTTAGCCTCTGGTGAGAGGTCATGGCTCATTTTTAGTCGTAGATAGCTATTTATATGGCGCTTCAGGGGAGGTGGTGGCAGCAATTGCCACTCATGCTCAGACTATCGCACAAGCAATGGCACCTTCTCCGTCTGTGCGAGGTGGTAGTGGCCATCTACGCCACACGAGTTTGCCAAACCACATTGATTAGTCCTGGTTACTTTTTTCTTTCAACATTCCGGATGCGGCGACTTCTACTGCCGCTCTGACTCCATGACAAAGTGTGCGTCCAGGGTGGTACGTATAGTGAACGATGACAAAGTCATGGTGGTTGGTCGTATGGATGGCAACTCCACCCGAGCTATCCCCCTTTGTGTCATGTTGGACTCCGGAGCTTAGCCAATGATGATTGACAAGCAGCTAGCCCAGGATTTGGATCTAGGTTCTTTGGACCTTGAGCCTTGCCCATTTGGATGATAGTCGACTAAGGTGGTACGAAAAACCTATCACAAAGGGTGTAGGGACAAGTCACGAGCCTTCTTTTGCTACCTAGTGCCAATGTGGGTTTGATTTTGGAATTCTTCTGATGGAATATAATTGTTTGCTTCAATAGCAATTTGAGAATTCTAAAAAAATAGAATTCCAGCTCATGGTTTGGCCAATAGAAGTATATCTTTCATTACTACATATCTGTCATAGACAAGACAAATCAGACAAATATATTTTTTTTGAGAATTTCAGGAGGCAAAATACTTCAAGAAGATCTACGATTTTAGATTGCTTAGACGAAGAGTTGCAGAGTCGTAGACGTGGTCGTGAATTTAGTTCATGTACTTATTGAGTTTGTTATCATTTGTTAATTGACATACTTCACATATACTACCGTACGCAATGGAGAGTTTTATACTAGTTGAATTCAAAGTGGAGACTATCAACCTTTTCCAAAAATCCCTTTGGATTTATGTAAGTGATCCCATTTTCTGCCCATGTGATGACCTTGTAATACATGGATGATACCGAAGTAATGCCTATGTGATACCCGTTATAAACCTAGGCAATGCCCTTTTGATACCTATGTGATACCTTGCAGTATACCTTGTGTCCAAATTAGTGGATATTTATAAATAATAAATTTTGTCATGCCTAAAACAAAATTTTAAACCTAATGTATAAGATTTGAATGTGATCATTCTAAATTTAAAAATATTAGACGTACATTATAACCAAAGCACAGGAAGAGAAGAAGGCCCAATAGTCCAAAAAAATTGTTCCACAAGTGACCACGGCTATAGGCTATTTACTTAATTTAGCAATTAGAAAAGAAAAATGCTCCAAAATTCATAGTTTAACCCAAATTGCCGACAATTTCACATTTAAAAAAACTGTGATTTTTTTCCAGTTTTCAAAGTTTTGTACACTCGCTGCTCGCCGCTCGCCGCTCACAAGATAGCGTCGTTGTCAACATGAATAGTATTGGCTTGTCCAATTTTACTAACTATGCTTAATAATCATTCAATGTAACATGTTGTAAAATTACAATTGTTGAATTATGACATCAATCTCAATTTGTGTTATATTTTTTGGTCCAAAGTTCAATACAATTCCGGTGTAAGCATAGAAGTGTTTGGTAGTCTTTTAACACAAGTTAAAATCAGTTTAAGCCACTTTTTAAAATAACTGAACATAGATCATGTTTTAACATAAACCTTAGCTATATATTGCCTCTTTAGTTGATTATGAATATTTTGAGCTATTTAGGGCTATGTTATTGATAATTTAAATGAAAAGAGGTGAAGATCCATGGTAGCTTTGCCTTTCTTTACAAATTTCATTGTAAGGGCTAAACACCATCAAGGCACAAGGCACAATGTGAATTCCTGTCATAAAAGAGCTGATTTTTCAATTGGGATCAAACTGCCAATCTCTTACGTACGTAGTATGCAATATATTCCAAAATATTCATCTCCAATCTCTTACATACCTAGTATGCAATATATTCCAAAATATTCATCTCCAATCTCTTACATACCTAGTATGCAATATATTCCAAAATATTCATCTCCAATCTCTTCCATACCTAGTATGCAATATATTCCAAAATATTCATCTCCAATCTCTTACATACCTAGTATGCAATATATTCCAAAATATTCATCTCCAATCTCTTACATACCTAGTATGCAATATATTCCAAAATATTCATCTCCAATGCTTTTAAGACACGATAGTATCGGTAAAAGAATTTTGTAAGCTTTGATCGCACGGATTGTAACTTGATATATGCATTTGCAAGACGCAATGTATAGTTTTTTATTCTACCATGCGCATAGGGTGAGCGTACCTTGACTCAAAACGATGGCATAAATTTCCACTACACAGAGCATAAATGTAAAGGAACTATGTTCTATTTTGTATTGTTTCATTGCAAGCCAAAAATCCACAACTAAGGTCCTTCCTTTACTACTGCCCGCCTAAAAATATCTTACTATTCAACTCTATTGTCTAATGTTAACTTGTGATTTAGGCTTTTAGTAAAGTTTGGGTAGTAAGTTTTTGAGTTAGATTGAGGTTATGGGAAAAGAGTAGAAACGGTGGATGAAATTGTTTGGACTTGACTTTCGTATGTCTGACTAGTTTTCATCCACTGTGATGACCGGATCGGCTTAGAGTTTGGGGGGTAGAGAGCCTCGCCCTTGGGCCGAGGAGACTCTCTTGTATTTGTGGTGTGTGCAACTTAGGGTATGGAGGGAGGAGGTGAGAGAGCTAGTCTAGGTGTGTATGAAGTTGTTAGTATGAAGCTAGGGTTAGAGTGAGGATGGACAAGGACTTTGTGAAGGTTTTGAGGAAGTAAAGCATGACTTTACTATGCTTTTTTTTGTGGGTTTGTGGTGTTGGCCAAATGAGTGAGCCTTAGATCTTGTTGGTGGAAGTGTGTTTTGGTATGAAACCGTTGTGAGTATTGTAGATCGGGTGGAAATACTCCAGATCTGATATATTAAACCTTACCTGATGGTCTTGATCTACTAAACCTTACTCGTTTTTGGTATAGTAGAAGTAGATACATGTCTCAATTGTGTGTGACTATGATCCGTACTGCTGAAATCTAGTGTAGAAAATCCAAATCCGTGATCTAAGCCTGAGAAAACCCCAACTTAGAAACAAAGTCCTAACTACCTCCAAATCTAGATTGAGATCTAGACTAAGATCTTGGTCCGGATCCGGAGTTCAAACTCTGTAAAGGTCCAGTTCCAGACATTTCTCTTACTGCTTTCTGGAAACTCCGGTTTGAATGAGCTACAATGCGTAATTTCACTTGAAACTGAGGCAAAATCTCCACCTTAACATCTATACTATCACTATTCAGTTCCAAAGTATCTTGCCCAACTACCCCAAGGTCTAGCTTTTGATGTTTGAAGCACCATAATGTTTTGCTTGATAAATCCACAATTTAAAAAAAAATTGCCTTACAAAGCTTTAAAAAATGCCGACCCTGAATAAATCTTTTTGAATGTAATTTTCAGATTTTTAGGAACCTGCCCCCAATGGAGTCATGGACACTCGGTCCTTTAGGGGTTGAATATCTTTGTGTCATCGATCATGCACATCAAATTTCCACATACACAGGGGTGCCTAAAAAACTATGCTTCCTTTCTGCAAACTCGGAAATTATCATGAACGAGTATTGTAATTTGTACTTCAGAGCTTTACTCCTGCAAGTAATTATTGTATGTGTACACTCTACACTCTCTCACTGATTTCCTACCTTTCTTTACGTCTTTGCTCAGCAAGCTCTCTCTCGCTTGCACCTTATCTAGCAACAAAGTAGATACAGTGGTGAATGAATATTGAAGCATTGGGTGATAGCAAGCTACGCCGGTATAAGAAAGCTGTCACAGAGGGTATGTCAAGACTACATATACTGCCTCAGGCGGGCCGGGATCCAACATGGCACTAAGTTCTTAAAGTCTTTCAATGGATCGAAACATGTAGTTTCACTATTCACAACTTCTCCAGTGCTACTGTATAGCGTCTGCATGATTGATAGTGTACACTGGAAGTTTCACGCCACCATCCCCTGAAGCTCAACACCATCGCAGTCACATGCTATTGCAGGGATCCGGGGCTGCAAAACTGAAATCCTTAACTGACGATCACATCTAGTAAGGGCGGTCAAGGTCCGGGTGGATGACTTGGACAACAGTGGCCAGCATCTGAAGGTTCGCATCCTCCGGCTCCTGGTCACGGAGGAGATCGTCCACGATCTCGGTGATATTGTCCTTGTGCTTCATGCCGGGTTTCTTCGATCTACGATCAAGGAAGGTTTGCGTGAGGAAATCTCGCAGGGACTTCACCTCCTTCTCGGAGGTGGCCTTGGCCTTCCCCTCCGACTGCACAGGAAGGTTCCCCCGAGCCTGCTCCTCCTCCAAAAACATCTGCATGCCTGAATGATACATTCAAGTGGAGCGTGTTATTACAGTCGCACAAGACGCTACAAGTTAGTGTGAGTATGAGAGTGTAAATTACATCTGGTTCGCTCCACTTTCGTGTAACAAGCCCGGGCTTCCCCCTTGAGGAGCTCGATGAACTCGTCGTCTGAAAGCGCGTTCCTCTGGATTGTACATGACACAGGATCAAGTTTAGGATGTCAAGGCTATGCGTCTGGCATAGTTTACCATCTCGGGCATATTCGGACGAAGCTTGATCTCACACAATGAGCATGTACGCATGTTTCCGCTTAAACCTGAAGTACTTCATATGCGTTTAGTGCCTTATAGTTTAGTGGTTCCTAGGTACGAAAAGTACTGTCGCAGTTAGTTAATTCATACTCGATCAGATTTAGCATGAATCAGGGGCTAAGCAATAGGTGTTTCGGCAGAATATACCAGCTTCTCATCGGACGCATAGTCCGATTCGGGGAAGTTGAGCCAGATGGGCTGCTTCTTCACACGAGCTCGGTGTTTGAGGAGGGACCTGTCTTGGGCCCTGCACAGCATCATACGCACCGTTACTTTTTCACGTGAATATCAAACTGATTAGATCATCAGTACTGTACTAGAGTTAAGGGGTCTATGTAACGTCAAAAGCAGACCCCTTGGTGTTGCTAAAGTTACTTTTAGCAACAACAGGGGGTCTGCTTTTGACGTTGCTTGGACCCCTTCTAGTAGTGTGAAAAGCAGAATGACAACGATTTGGCAACGATTCAACACCAAGATGAAGTCGAGTCTGAAATTACCTAGCTGCTAGGATTTGGGTCGAGTGTTGCCCTGCACCTTGAGACGTCACACAGAATGGATCCCAGTCAGCTCGCAGCCTCGCATGTCGACATGCGGTGACAATCAACACATGATTTCTAGGTATTTGTCCAACAGGCAGTATAATATAAATGTTGCCATGAACTACAATATGAGGGCTGGTTTACATGCATATTTAAGATGATTCAAACTCTAGATAGAATTGCAGATGGCTGCATGATGGAAAAACCTTACCGACATATGGCCCGCGGGTGTGCTCCTTGGTGGCCATGCAGCTGCACTCATTCAATCAGAAGTCAGTTTCCAGCTTTGAGCAGCTTTGAGCAGCTTTGAGCAGCCGACGACATATTGAACCACAAATGATGTCGATCATCGGACTTCAGAGTTGCATTCAGAACATGTGTAAATGGCATATTTTTGTAGAATCCCAGTAAATAATAGATTCAACCAGATTGACGCACATTTATTGCTTGAAACTAATTTATATTGACTTGTTTCGAGAGCAACCTTTTAGTCGCTCGTAGTGCGCCTTTCTCATTGAAGTACATTTATATACAACTGAACACATACTCAATTACTCAACACATACGTGTGGATACTCACTTCGTCCAGGCCTGCCAGCGCCCGGTGCCTTTGTTGAGAGAAATGTTCTGGTATTTTCTCGATATTACAATTGAGCTGCTGCCTACGGACGGAGGTGGGATCCGCGACACAGCAGCGGCCTTTCCCTTCGACTTCGTCATTGTTCTAGGAAAAGGTAGCCGTGAACCTAGAAGTTCTGCCTATGAGCCACCAGAAGAAGCCGCATATCAATTCTCACATCAACCTTCTGAAGAGCTAAAAATAACCCTTATCAGTCCTAGTTTCAAAAAAGAAAATAAAAGGGAAACCATACCGGACAGTTCGAATAATTGGGATCAAACACAAGATTATTCATAGAACTAATTACGCAAGAAAACAATGCAGTGAAATTCACGGTCGATGTGCGATCACAACGACACCTCGAGGACCTAGGTTTCCAAAACGCTAGCCTGCTTTTCGCAGAAGACTTGACAGTCTGAGAAAGAAACACAAAGAAACACAGGAACGTATCACCAGTACTAGACTCTCCAAACGTCAATTCAGCTAACAATGGACTACCACAAGTACGTAATACGTATCCACAATAGAAACTTGAAACCACAATTCAGGAACCAATGAACGTCGCATCTACCTGCAAAAAGTGCGCTCTCAGCAACTCCGGCAGCACCTGCTTTTCACACGCAATGTGCTCCTCCTCAGCAACAATTCAGCAGGCATTGATAAGCATTGATAAGTATAACAAGGGCACTGATCACCAATGGAAAAAGCTAGAAAAGAGAAAGGACTACAATGATATCTACCTATGCAGAAGGATTCATGTGTACAAACTTCCAAACAGAATACACAAATGTAAATTCGATCCAGGGCACCCACATTCCCACCTCCCTTCTACAACAACAAAGACCATACTGTAAACTCAAGGCTTTTCAGACCAAAAGACCACCTCAAAACCTGGTTAGCTGGCCGCATACTGTAGTAACTGTGATCTATCTCTGAATCCTTGAGCGAATAGAAAATACAAAAATGAGCTTGATGTGTCACAGAGATGCCTCGACTCCAGCAACGTCACTCCTCAGGCAGGCTCTCTCCTGTCGATCGAGCGCAGAAGACAAGGCCTGGTGCGGATTGATTGGCTATGTATTGAGTTTTGGTGCAGCTCTCTTCCTCAGTCCGAGGCTATCTCCCTCTGTCCGAGACCTGCAGCGGCAGCCTCGGCAAAATGGCAATGCGCCTTCTTGGAACCTTCCCTTTCGGACACGCGGCATACATCCGGTGTGCATCTGGGATGAGACATTACCCGGTGTAACATTCATCATACTGGTAGCTTTCACATTGTCAATTGTGCAATCTCTCTTCCACCAATGTAAATACTAAATTAATCTCCATACTCATATTACACGGCAAACTTAACATGCCATGTAACCATGTTCCATTTAATGATTTACACAATCCAACATGTGCTGAATATAGAATTGTTATAAAAGTCCTTAAATGTTTGTATCGCACTTAGAAGTTGCATCTAGCAAGTTCAACTCTAAAGCGGCAATCATAATAAAAACCAAAACCAGTAACCACCGATAAAACAAACTAGCAAAAAAAACTAACTACAATAGTAAACCAAACTTGAGAATGAAGTTTCAACATCAGAGTTGGGTGACAGAATATCCTTGTACTGTGGGGTCACCTCACGACGAACTAGTTAAGCCGGAGCCACCACGATGCTGCCTTACCTCATGAATTGAATTCCATTCAACTCTTCAAATCATGACTTCAGGGCTGTCAACTTCACCATAAAACGAAGAGAATTTGGCTACTCATGGAAAACACAAATAGAAGAAGAGCGACTAGAATGAAAAGGATGCATGTGTGAAAACTTGGATGAAGTGTCAAATGAACGTTTTAGAAAATAATAGGTTTATATTTTTTATTGAACATTTTCCAAGACGTTTAGGCTAAGAATATTGGAGCACATAACCCTAAACCGTAAACCCTATCATAGTTGGCTAGACGCGTAGATACCTAAGTTCCGATTCGACTCATTCGCATCGCAAGGTAGAATTTCAAGTTGTCTAGATATGTAACACTCTACCAACAATTTTGGAAATCTTGCTCAGGACCTATCATGTGCCCGCCATCATCAGTTTGTATGTCCATGCGGTTGAGTACCGCTCCTGTATACATGAGGTTTGTACGAAGTAGTTTCAATTAAGACCTCATCAACCGCAAAATGGTACCATGGTGAAGGAATCTGCATGACGCTGGCGGCCGCACACATGAATACGCTCTCAACGTGTCGTGTGCACCCATATCTCAAATGCTCTCCTACTGTCGTGCTCTCCTTCTCCCCTGCTCTCCTCATCTCCTCATCTCCTGCTTTTTATTAAAGGCGCTGCGCTGCCGAAGTCCCGACTGCGACAACTGTTCCAGCTTCGAAGTCTCTCCAGCTTCGAAGTCTCTCGTGCTTCAGGTGACAGATCTGCTTTTTCTTCACGACATCATTTCCTGAACCGTTTAGGACTGAACTTGTAGTCTTTGTTTTGTAAAGTGCAGCTCGTTTCTGCTGGTTTGAAATTAAGAGAGCACTGGAACTTGGTGTAGTGCAGGTTGCGGTCCATTCACAGGTGAGACCTGATGTTCTGTAAATCCCTCAGTGCTTTTCGAGTTAGGATTGGAGTCCACTGGTTTCTAATCAGATCATGTGTGGGTAAAATGAAACTGCAGCTGCAGATATGGCGTCTTCTTTCACCCGGATCGTTGGGACGTTGACCTCCAGGCCTACTCTCTGCACCAGAACCGCGCGGATCTATTCCCGCGCTTGGACCTGAGCTGCGAGGTGCAGATCCCCGAGCTGCTAGAGGAGACGTCGCGCCTGCTCGACCGGGGGCTGCACCACATGGCCCCACAGGCGCGCAACGCCATCGGATATGAGGAGTCTATCGGGCTGCTGCTGGACGCGCGTAGGAGCGGGGGCGTGGTGAGCCACGAGAGGTTTCTGGAGTTCTTGGCGATGCTCCAGCATAACTGCCGCGACCTGGCGCGGAACCAGACGGCGTGGTGGCGCAAGTCCGCCAGGAGCGACGTGCGCAAGTTCCGGTGGATCCGGGCGGGGCTGCCGGTGGACCAGACGGAAAAGTTGTCGGCGGGCGAATACGCCGAGCCCGCGGGGTCGCACTAAGAATTGGAGAGTGGGAAGGAGCTCATGGTGCTCAGCGTGAAGGAGCAGAAGCGCATGAATACTTACCGGCCAATTCTGCAGATCTACCAAGACCCGGACGCTGTTGCGAGCGTCCTGAAGTGGATCAAGCGGACGCAGGGGCACCCGGCGGATAATTGGGATCACATCAAGGACTGGGCCTTTTTGGGCGCCTTCACAGGCTGCGATTGCTGCGGTTAGTTGTCGCATGCATACGACGTTATGATTCAGTGCACCAACAGACCAGCTTCTAAGTGGAGGTCTACTTCTCCCAAGCACTGTGCAATTTGGTATGTGTCGCTGAGGCTGAACAATTTTTTTTGCAGGGTAGGGTAGCAGAGGCTGAACGTATATTATGGCGATCTATACATTGGTTGCTGGCGGACTGATTTCGTCACCAGGACATTCTAACTTAATAATGGATTTCTTGTTTTTTGTGCCGCTTAACATAAAGCTTTGTGCTTTTTACCTGGTATCAGCTGGTCAAGAGCGACATCAAGTAGTTATGTAGTACATGAATTCTTATATTGATGAAAGTCCATTCAAAAGAAATTTCAATTCATCTAAAAGAAATTGGTATAAGTATAGATCTCAATATTTGGCTAAAATCCAGTTTATATTTTTTGATACTTAGGAGATACTTATGTTCTACAAATAATCAAGTGGATTAGTGTGTAAAATAAGATAGCACTTCTGTAAGGTTTTGAAAAATTCCAAAAATTATTTATTATTAAAACTGGACTTGAGAGTAGAGTTGGAACATGAGAATTCAGAATTGACTACATTCATATTCATATTGGTAGCTATCACATTGACAGTTGTGCAATCTCTTTTCCACCAATGAAATGCTAAATTAATTTCCTTATTCATCGTACACGAGTCACGACGAGTTCAACAAGCCATGTTACATTTACACAATCCAACATGTGCTGAATATGAACCTGATGTAAACGCATAAATTGCACTTACAAGTTGCATCTCGCAAGTTCAACTCTAAAGCGCCAATCATATTGAAAACCGAAAATAGAGGCCAATCATAAAACAAAATTTGCGGAAAAACTAACTACAATGGAAACCAAACTTGAGAATGAAGTTTCAATAGCAGAGTTGGGTGACAGAATATCCTGATCACCAGAATTCGCAATGTGGGGTCACCTCACGACGAACTAGTTAAGCCGGAGCCACCACGATGTTGCATTACCTCATGAATTGAATTCCATTCAACTCCTCAAATCAACTTCACCTTAAAACGAAGAGAGTCAGGCTAGTCTATGTGGTTACCAGTGGGCCATGAGTACATGAATACGCTCTCGAGTCTCAATGCGTCCGTCGTGTGCAATGGATGTTTGTCATGGGTGCACACATATCACCTACAGTACATCCAAGTGGAAGGCCTCGATGGAAGAGCCACAAACTCATCCAAACTAATCACCCTCCGGCCGAGACTACAACGTGAAGATTTAGATTCTTCACGACGACGTCTCATCAGTTTACTGAACCACAATATAAGACCTGCTATCTCCCTCCTGCTCTCCCATATCTCCTTTGCTCTCCTCCTCTCTTCTCCTGCTCTCGTGATCTCCTGCTTTTCACTGTAGGCGTTGCGCTGCCGAAGTCCCAACTTCGTCCAAGCTGTTCTCTCGTGCTTCAGGTGACTGATCTGCTTTTTTTGCTTTTTATTCACTGATCATTTCCTGAATCCTTTAGCGATGAACTTGTAGACTTTGATTTGTAAAGTGCAGCTCGTTTCTGCTAGTTTGAAATCGAGAGAGAACTGGAGCTTGGTGTAGTGCAGTTGCGGTCCATTCATTGCTGAGAGCCTGTGGAATCCTCTGCTTTCGAGTTAGGATTGGATTCTTCTCGTTTCTGATCAGTACATGTGTGGGTAATATGTAACTGCAGCTGCAGATATGGCGACTTCCTTCACTCTCATCACCGGTGTGCCCCCTCTCAGCTGCAAGTCCACCTCCGGTGGATCATCATGCAAACTTGGGTCAGTGCACCCCAAGCCACCTTTAACCAAAAAAGCAGGCTGTCTCCGGCTGGTGAACTTCTCGCTGGAGCCTCTGCAAGGTAGCGAGGTCGCCAACCGCGGCAAAGAGCGGTATCCGGTCTGCGCCGTCGCGCCACGCTCCGGGGGACTTCTGCTCGACGGCCTGTCCACTGTTCCTCCTCAGAAGGTCGCTCGTGTGGCAACAAAGCCGCGAGTGATTTTAATCGCAGGCCCCACTGCGTTAGTGCATCTCTTCCATCTGCTGCTTTTTTGGAATACGCAAAGTCTGGTAGTAATGTACACGGGTAGGACCCTGTTAGAGTCCTCTGCTTTTTTTAGATGAGAAATCTTTTGCGAGTACATTCACCACAGTACAAACAGTGTGATTCACTACTCTGTTAACGAGTCAAATGGACTTGAGATAGGTTTACACCTTGTTCAAAGTGAACAGAGTTGGAAAACATATCGGATCCATTTGCAGTTGGGTGATATCATCAGAAGACGCACTTTCTCTATCTTGATGCTGGACTGATAAACGGAGTGGTGCAAACACCCTGACGTTGAAATCGAGTCCTGCTAATACTCATCATAAGTATGTGAATCGCAATCGGCTTGAAGCTGAAGCATGTTGTGTGACCATTCTGCAGAGTTGGGAAGACGCGGCTGTCCATTGAGCTGGCGAAGGAGCTGGACGGGGAGATTATCAACGCGGACTCCGTGCAGGTCTACCAGGGCCTCGACATCGGCGCGGCCAAGGCCACAATGGAGGAGCGCCAGGGCGTCCCGCACCACCTTATGGACATGGTGCCGCCATCAGTTGAGTATACCTACGCCCGCTTCGTGGTAGATGCCAGAGCCGTGACAGAGGACATCTTGTCGCGCGGGCGCGTGCCCATCGTAATCGGCGGCACGGGCATGTACATGCGCACTTACATGCACAACACGGCGACCATTGCGGTGCACCCATACTCGGGCGAGGATCTGATGGGCGAGGGCGACGCAGACCCGAATAGCTTGGACGTTGACTTCCAGGCCTACTATCTGTACCAGCAGCACGCGGAGCTATTCCCGCGCTTGGACCTGAGCTGCGAGGTGCAGATCCCAGTGCTGCTGGAGGAGATGTCGCGCCTGCTTGACCAGGGGCTGCGCAACCTAGCCCCGCAAGTGCGCAACGCCATCGGGTTCAAGGAGTGTATCGGGCTGCTGGTTGAGGCGCGCTTGAATGGGGGCGTGTTGAGCCACGAGAGGTTTCTTAAGTTCCTGGCGCTGTTCCAGCACAACTCCCGCTACCTGGCACGGATGCAGACGGAGTGGTGGTTGCGCGAGTCGGCCAGGAGCGACATGTGGAACTTCCGGTGGATCCGGGCAGGGTTACCTGTGGAGGAGATGGTGGGGATGTTGGCAGGCGAGTACTCCAATCCCGCTGGGTCTTGGTTCGAAGTGCAGACAGCGGGGAAGGAGCTGCTGGCGCTGAGCATGGAGGAGCAGGAATACATGCAAACGTTCAGGACCGCTCTGCAGGTGTACCACGACGCGGACGCTGTGGCTAGCGTGCTGAAGTGGATAAAGGCGACGCAGGGGCCTAAGTTAGAATGAGATTATATATCATGTATTTTCCTGTTTTATTATGTGCACTTCCTCGTTCTGTATCATGTCTAGTTGCTGTATAGGTTTATCAACGTGGTAAGAGTGTAAAGAGGCTGATCAGAGAATCATGGTGGTAGTGACTCTGCTCAATTGAAATAAAATGGTGCAGATGATTATTTGTTTTGTGTTATGAGATGATTTCAATTAAATGGAGACGGTGAAATGTATTAGTGCCAATGACAATTAGCTCTTTAGGACGATAGTTCATTGGACGTTATTCATTGCACTCAGTTAGAAGTACTAAAGTTAAAAGTGGATACCTAGAAAATATTAATTTGGATGTCATTTAGCACTGTATGTGTACGTACTTCTGGGCTGGTCATGATACAGATCGAATTTATTGATTATCTGATTCGTCACAACCTTCATCTCCAAAATGGATCTTCGTTTCAAGAGGGAGAAAGTTGTAGAAAATCATTCCATTTATGGTATTAGAAACCTGACATCGTTTAGCAACCGAAGTAGAACTGTAAATATCAATAAGAGTACTTCTTTCAAGTTCAAAAGGATGTCACCCTAAAGTCATGCTCCTAATGATATGGATGATGTATTGAACAGCCTGTGGACTTAATTTTCTGAGGGGTAATGTAATAGCTTTACTCATTTCTGCCAAATAAGTGCAGCCTGGGAATTAAAATCTACAGGCCCCACCAACTATTTAACGCACTATGGCTCCTATCTTACATGTGCATTTATATCTTTAAAATGCACTTAAATTTAACCAGGTCGAAACGAACCAGGTCTGGGATCAGCTCTCAGCACGCGGACGTGGGCCCAAAAACGTTGTGAACCACTTCGCTGAGTCTTTGACACGACGAGTCAAGTTGTGAACATAGTCCACATAATAGAGGCCAAATCGCTTTGATAGCCCATCGTCCCACACAAAGTTGTTTAGAAGGGGCCATATAAAATAGCCTCGCACATCACACCTGTCTCTGCAGAGAATGCGAAAGGAAAAAGCGAGCGCTCAGAGGATAGGTATCACAAGCAAAGTTTTAAACAATTGTTGTGTTTCACATGTCTGATGGGTATGAGATCAAAAGAGAAGTTAGAGTTCAGACGACGCAAATCTTGTGAACTACTACGTCCCTTGTTTGGTAGCATACTATGTCAGCTTTATACATACTTTTCCCATGATCATATGTTTAGAGGTTTATACCTGATTGCTGCATCACACACAATAGACCTAGTCAAGGTGAAACTTATTGAACGTGATCTCTTTACTTCAATGAACACTCATATACTACCACTCAACAGAGGCTATGGCAGATATCTGCTCCATGCGCTACATACAGAAAGCAAACTAAAACAACTACCAACTACGTAGTCACAGCAGACTATGTACACACTAGGATTTCATCCAGTGGATGATGTCAGCACATCTGACTTTGTTACTTTTAACAGACTTCACTCCTCGTCAACAGAGCTTCACTAAACTTCCCTGGAATCTCACTAAACATCAATGGAAGGTAACTAAGTAAAGTCGATAGAAGAAGCTCAATAATACTTGATACAATAGGCATCCTTGAGGACAACTTCCAAGGGAATCGCTGGGTCATTATTCTCATCCACATCTGCTCAAAAGAAACTTGTAAGTTTAGTAACGCTAGAGATTATAAGAAACTTGTAAGTTTAGTAACGCTAGAGAATGCATGTGTACCAACTGAGGCGGCTCCAGAATCCAACGCCAATTCGGCCAATTGTGCATCAATGATGCCAATTCGGCCTCCTTGTTTTGCCTGCCACACAACATCAGAAACCGTGTAAGTTTTGCAAACCAAAAAAACATGTCCATTGACCTGTAAACCACTACAAACACATGAAAGGGTTACCTGAAACGTGATGCGGTAAAGCTGAACTGCAGCAGCTTGAGAAAGGAGCATGTGATGACCAGCATGTGTAGACCCAGGTGCTGCTGTTGCCAGGCTTCCCACAGTCTACACCGGAAGAGGCCACATTACAACCGCTATTGATGTACTTGATGGAGATTCCACCTTTTACTATACGACCGAAGTGACGGCAAACATACATCAGATCATTGAGAAGAAGAGTGGACCTGATAGCGGTGGTAGTGATCATTCGCAACGTCGCCTGTGATGTTGTCATGGATTATCCCTGTTATAGTTTGCACAAAAGACCCACACTTTCAAGGTGGAATCCTTGAATTCACACAAGTTCTAGGAACACGGTGTTGAATTTACCTGGCATGCGACAAGCAGAGTCCCACATGCAAGGCCCTCGGCCGCCTTCCTGTACATCATCTGTTCTGGTATGACCTGCATAATTTAGCTCCAGGCACAGACCTCATGACCAAATGTAGTCTCTTCAATTTTGACCATCGGAGTGGCAGAGTGAGAACTACGGCCCAAGAAGCTGCAGTACAGTCCAGCTTTAGGTCTCACTAAGATGATGACTTTTTTGACTCGGTTCCAAGCGGTTGGATTTCTGTTCAGTAGAGGATTCTCAAACGAGAGGCACGGAAATGTTTCTATTGTTTTGTATTTGCTGGAAGAGAGAGAAACACAATACATATTTGTTGAGTTATGAACTTGTTCTGTTGTATTCATAACTCAAGTTGATCAACTAGTGGCCTAGAACTCATATCCACTACTAGAGCTGACATTCTTGGACCTTCTACCGCCCTTGTCTTTGGAGGCATTCCGTGAGTTCCGTGACCGCCCACCTCCTCTCACATGAGCGGCTGCTCGGGTTCTTGTCTTCTCCAGTCTCTTCTGCAACCTCGGATCTTCCTCCTCACCAGATTCCGATTCACCACCTTCCTCCTGCCAAAAAACAAAAAAGAGAGAGTTAAGATAGGCCCAACCTCGTACAATATATGTGAGTTGATAATGCATCAAGAATGCTGCATCGGTATTAAACTTTCACCCTCAATTTAAAACAGCTCTAAATAGTTTTCACTTAAAGTAGAACCAGATCAAATGGACAGATACTAACCAGATCAATTGCATTCTTTTCTTCACTCACAGCGGGATCTCTTATGGAGTCGGCCGTGTCCTCTACTTTTCCATTAATTGTGAGCTTCGTGAATGAGCCCAGAGCATCAGGGTTGTCGTCGGTGGTTTCAGTCTGCAACTGTTCAGAGTCATCTTCGTCTTCGGATTGCTCTTCTTCCTCAGAAAGCTCTTCATCGCCTTCAGCGTTCTCAATGAACTGCAAGAGAGCAATCGTATTATAAGTACATACCCTTCGTTTAGCTAGCAACTTCCAAACAGCAAAAGCAATGACGTACCTGGTCCAAAGCCTCTTGGTCTTTGCGAGTGAATCCACTCGCTTCTAGAACCTTGTCTAGAGATTCCTTCCCTCCAGCCACTGTCTCAAAGTCGGGGCGTCCGTCGTCCTCCTCCTCTTCTTCTTCCTCATCGTCATCCACATTTTCAGCTTCTATTGTACCCTTCGGAACTTTGATCCCTGGTGGCGAATAATTAAACCTGCACTCGCCCAATTAATTAATTAATTTTAATAATCATAAACAAGGGAGTAGATTCATGTGTGTCTACGAATCAATGGAACGAGAGAGATGGCTTTTACCTCTTTCCAAAGAACTTGAAGATACATTCTACGTCCCTGTCGAAGTACCTGAAACATCATGCAAATCAACTTGGTCAACCGACGCTGTGTAGATCATCCTCATGGTATCAAGATGAACTAAGCTACTCACAAATGTGACCATGACTACAGTCTGATAATCAGGAGCGTTCTTTTGCTGGGACCTTGAATCACGCACGGAAAATTTTTGCGTCATCATAAACCCAACGGTAGGGCACATCATAAAAACTTACATTTCTGCGTTGCGATGAGTGATAGAGACCATCTGAGGGAAATCAATCATAGTAATATTCTCGTCGTCATCGATCTGCAAGCCATTTGTTGTAACGAGTTAGCAACAACCTCCTGCACAACGAGCCAAATACTGTCCCAACTACAGTATAATCCGTAGCCGTACATGTTAACTCTAGAAATTGACTCAAAACGTGGATGCATACCATGAGATTAAACTCGTTGAAATCGCAATGAATTAGACCATGTTGTGCCAGCCGAGTGATCAGACCCAATACTGTATCAAACGCTTTCGGAGGGTCCGACAGTTGCTTCACTTGCACCCTGAAATCCAACCTCTCCCAGTCAGAAATATAATGCCACAAAAACCATCTTGATGCCAATGTCATGAGACAAGAAAATGCAAGTTTTCAACCTAGATGCAAGCATAACCGTTAGCATGTGACATACACGAGATGCAGGTACTTACATGGGAAATCCCTTGACAAGCGTCATAAGAACACAATGCCGATTCCAATCCACTGCCCTTGGAACCGGAAATCCATGTTCTCCTAACGCCTGAAAATCATTTGGACATAAGCTCTAATTAATGAATGTCACGGCATCATGTCTTCAGCATGAAAAAGCTTGAAAGGCAAGGACATCAAAAGCAGGATTCGGGCCTCACCTTCATGAAAGCGTATTCCTTGAGAGCTGCAAGCCTGGAAAGATAGAGCCAACTGAAGCTGTTGCGGTGCTTCAGGTAATCACGCTTGGACTTGACGGCGCGGAAGGATGTGCGACCCAATCTGTGCAGCTTCAGGGCCATGATCTCGCCTTCGGGCGTCACCACCTCGAAGATGTCTGATTCCTTGCCGACTCCAATCTGACGACCCACGCCAGAGATCAGCCCTCGGCTGACCATCGTCCTTATGGCCAGATAATCATAGCCTAAGTTTGTTAAACGGAATCCGTCATCTGCGAATCACCAACAAATACGCACAACTTTGAATTCTGCATCAAAAAATTTAACCTATTGTAGATTTTTTAACCTTTTCGGAACCTGAAGAACGCAACATGTGCTACTTCTGTTATCTCGATAAACACTACTTACACTTTGAAGAATCGTGGTGCGTAAGCTTATGTCGCAAAAGCGTCTTCATGTTCTTGTACGCTCCTCCATGCCTACAAAATCCACACTTGAGAACATTCCAACGGAGACGAAAAACCTCTCAAATTTGCTCTAAACGACATGAATGTTACGTTTAGGGTTCAGGGTTTAGGATTTATCCCCACACCTTTCAACACTACGCAAAAAATAATGTCAGGGTTTAGGTTTTAGGGCTCTCCAAGGCATCAGGGTTTGGGGTTTAAGGGTTTAGGCTTACTTGAGGCCAGCAATGCGATCCACGAGCTCTGCCGGCACAATTTCGTGCTGCAAAAACAAAACCACGCGATCAGAAACCCGAACAACCCCAAAAACTCGCCTCTCTCCTCCATATTGCGCACAACACTTACGTTCTTCATGCCCATCTCAACGGCCGTGAGGACGCGGAACTCATCTTTGGTGAGGTATCGCAGCGCGTTCACGTCCAACTTCATGATGCCCAAAAGCCCAAAAAACCTAGAAACCCTAACACGCAACTCAATTCATCCTACAGCGCGGCCTTTTCTTCTTCGCAGTCGCCTCTGCTGCCGCACCAACTGTTTCTCCTCAGCTCCTCGCGAGCACGCATCCAACACTAGAAACGCAGCTGCATCCTGAACCCCGTCGGAGCAGGTGAATTTCGAGGTTTTCCACGAGAATTGAGTTGGTTTTTGCGCAGCCCAAAACAAATTGATCAAGGTCTCCAAAACCTTGTTTCCAGTTTACGACAAACCCTTAAACCCTAAACCCTGGTCCCCAGGGAGTGTCCGTAGATTATGACCGGCTAGGTATCGCCCCGACATAAACACTTGTGCAGTTGTCTGACCGGTTAGGAAGCAAAACAGAAAACTCAAAAGAAGTTTATGCTCTGTTCACAATCTCACAAACCTACCCTCCCATGTATCGTACAAACAATAGGCGATAATAGAGATGGGAAAAAAAAAAGTCTTCTCATATAGCCATGTGAGAAGACATCAAGGCTTTTCAAGGCTTTTTCAAGGCTTTTCTTGAAAAACTGTAGCTTGAAATATATGGAAAAATAGTGTAAGAATTAGCATGTCCATCCCAGTACCCTACACAGATGAAGAATATCATTATATCAATAGACTAACATAATCAAATTCCAGGGCGCAAAACTCCACTAGAATGTGAGGTGCGATCATCGTGGGCCTTTCTTGATTAACGTCCGATTTTTAATTTTTTGATACATGCATGTCAGTCTATGTACGTGTCTTTTTTATGATATACATGTCCTTTAGTGTTCAGGACTCTCGAAGCGCAACTCAATATTATTGAGAGTCCGAGCGTCCATTTGATTAAGCAATCCTATTGATCCGTTTCGCCATGCACGCCATGCAGAGGAAGAAAATTCTTCGCCACAAACTTTAGTCTTAAATCCGTCGTCCCGATTCTCCCTTTGAACGTCCTCCTTCGCAATGTGCTTCGCCATGCACGCCATGCAGATAACAGTAAATTAACTTCCCTTCGCTGAGCGCGGCGCCTCGTGAACTTTACACATCCGCCATCTTTCGCAGTTGCATTGCAACACCAAATTTGATACGAGAAGTGATACTGCAGGTCCAACTTCACCCGTCGTCCGGAACTTCATCCTCGTTTTGATTTTCGTCGTCTTCGTCTTCTTCGACCTCTTCCACCTCGTGCTTCGCCGTGCACGCCAGGCAGATGACTGTGAAATCTTCACCATTCAGGGCCGCCCCGCCCACGAGAAACCCGTCCACACCCGCCATCTTCGCGATCGCCTTGCAGTTGGCGGCGTTCACTGAGCCGCCGTACACAATCCTCACATCCTCCGCGACCTCGGGGCTCACATTCGCCGTGAGCCACCCCCGCAGCGCGCCGTGCACCTCCTGCACCACCTCCGGTGTGGCCGCCTTCCCGGTCCCGATCGCCCACACTGGCTCATACGCCACGACGATCTTGCGCCATAGCTCCACCTTCTTGACTTCGTTCAGATACGCCTGCAGCTGTGCGAAGCAGACTTCGTTCGTTTTGCCCGTCTCCCGCGCGTGGATTGCCTCGCCGATGCAGGCGATCACGGACAACCCGACGCTGATGGCGTACGCGGCCTTGGTGGCGATCAGGGCGTCGGTCTCGCTAAGCAGGCTGCGGCGCTCGCTGTGGCCGAGGATCACCCACTTGCAGCCCACGTCCACGAGCTGGTCCGCGCTGGTCTCCCCCGTGAACGCGCCGCCGCGGTTGGCCCAACAGTTCTGGCCCGCGACGGCGTAGACGTCTTGGATTACGGTTTTGACGACCTCGGGGATGTACACGAAGGTGGGCGCGACGACGATCTCGCAGAGGCTCTTGTCGATCCGGGCCGGGATGACTTGCTTGCGCTTGCGCTTGTCGAGATACTCTTCCGCGGTGCCGGATTTGTTAAGGTCTGTGATGAGGGCGGCGATGGTCGCGCGCGTGCCGTTACACTTCCAGTTGCCACCCACGAAGAACTTCCGGCCGGGAGGGGGCGCGGCGACCTCTTCGATTGCTTCACTGCCCATGACCTGATGAAATCACTCGGTAACGTAACTTGTCCAAAACAGCTTGGAGATGGAACTGGATCTACATCTGGCCGCGAATTGAGTCATATCTTCTGATCCATCTATCTGGAAGTGTGGAGGTCATCTCTGCGTGGTTTGTTCAGCTGTGGTATTCGGGTACGATTGCTTTGCCGGAGTTGCAGAAGGTTTGACTGCGATGCTGTTGCAGAATTGTGATTCGCATCATCTGATGTTCAATATCTCAGAAGTTCACATTATCATGCAACATGGCGGAATTGGCCTTTAGGACTTTTGAGAGTGTGAGGTGATATCGAGTAGGAGGCAATTGCCGCCGGCAGCCATTACATGATGAATGGTCCGGTTTGTTTTCCTCGAAACGGTGCGTGGTTTTGATGGTTTCTGGAGTTAGGGTTTGAGGGGGTCATGGCCGAGAAGTGAGGTTATGAAGAAAGGATTGGAAAGGCCATGATGCGTTTCGATCGTCCAAGAAGTGGCAACCCTTCGTCTCCGTCACACACTCCCCTAAACCCTCGTCTGCCCCACTTACCTGAGCAGTGATGGTCACAATGCGTCCACCTTCGAGGATAATAAGCTCATGGCTCGAAAATCAGAGCCTGGCGATGGAGGAAATCGCATGACGACTCAGAGCGACAATTTCTCAAGCAAACAATGAGAATGAATCTGCTCCGTAGTGACTTCGAATTGTCGAGAAGGCTGAGCTCACGAAATTATCGAACAGAGCCTGGTGAGAACTCAACACATGACAAGCGAGTGCGCAAGATCTCCAAATACAGACGAAAATTCTTTCCCGTAGGATTAGCTTCGGAACGCGGAATCACGCATGAACCACTACTCGATCAAGAGCAATGCAGACACATGTGAGATGATAGGATAGCGCATCAGGGAGCAAGCGTGGTAGAGGTCGGAGACGATTTGAAAAGGACGAGGTCTCTCGAGAATAAACAACTCGAGGACCGTGGCCGAGCTTTGGTTTCCGGATCTGGGTGGGATGCAGGAGCAGATGGGCAAGACGCTGTTGAGCGTGGCGATGGCCTGCGCGGCGGTGGCGGCGGCGGTGATGGTGTGGCACAAGATGCTGCACAAGCTCCACGGGCACGCCGTGAGCCCGTGCGAGCACGCGGTGGCCATGCTGGAAGAGTTCCGCCACGCCTGCGCCACCCCGCTGCACGTCCTGCGCCTGCTCTCCGACCACATGGCGCAGCAGATGCACGCCGGCCTCAACCACCCCGGCGACCCCGGCAGCCCCCTCCTCATGCTCCCCACCTTCATCGAAAAACTTCCCACCGGGTCAGTAAAACAAAAATCCCTCCTGATCAACCCCTCGCTTATCTTCTGTGCAGATCTTCATCGGCCAAACCTGAGTTAAGAGACTACCAAGCACATCTATTGCTCTACTAACCATTGTAGAAATCTAATGAATGCTCGTGTGGCGGGGGATTCAGGAGTGAGGAGGGGCTGTTTTATGCGTTGGATCTGGGCGGCACCAACTTCCGAGTGCTGCGATGTCTTTTGGGCGGGCCAGAAGCGAGAGTGGTGAAGCAAGAGCACGAAGAGGTCCCCATCCCGCGCCAACTGATGCTGGGGACAAGCGAGGTTTGTCTCTTCGAAATGTCGGTGCAGTCTCTTCGGTGATGGAGTCTTCTGACGGTGTTGTGATCCTGTTTTTCCAGGAGCTTTTTGATTTCATCGCCATGAGGTTGATCACGTTCATGAAGCGCGAAGGTCCCGAGTTTCACCGCGGATGCAACGTAAACGACCAGCAAACGCGCGAGTTAGGTTTCACATTCTCCTTCCCCATCCGCCAGACCTCTGTCAACACGGGCGTCCTCATTGAATGGACTCACGGTTTCAAGATTGCCGACGGCGTAAGTGGGTTAAGCTCGGAGTTGGATTATGATATCATATTCTCCTTTCTCGTTTCCTGAATCTCCTTTCAACAGATTGGGAAAGACGTGGTGGCAATGCTGCAGAGCGCCATGGACCGGCAGAAGGGTCGGCCACTAATCAGAGTTGCTGTCTTGGTATGGTGTCCACTTCTTGTCCACCATGTTCGTCCACACTCTAACCGATAGATCACCGAAGAGTAGTGAAAAGTCGGGTGGTTTTCTGAGTGTCTTCACAATTGCCAGTTCGGAGCCAGGATCCTGATTGTTTATAAATGTGCAGATTAATGAGACGGTGGGGACGTTGGCGGGTGGGCACTACTGGAACGACGACGTGATGATCGGCATGATTCTGGGGACCGGCACCAACGCCTGTTATGTTGAGGGTAACTTGCCGCACGATATCCAGACCAAGAGCGGCAAGATGGTCAATCTTCACATCCTCTACTTTGCATATGCATCCCGTCTTCGGTGAGAAACCTGCGTTTCTGGATCTCTGACGTCAATTGGCTGGCATGTAGAATGTGCTTAATTTTTTCCTACCGTGAAGTAGGATCACTTGAAGAAGTTGGTGTTTGGTGATCTGTGCAGGTTATAAACATGGAATGGGGTGGGTTTTGGTCATCCTACCTCCCACGCACTGATATTGACGAGCAGCTGGATAATGACAGCGTGAACCCGGGCGATGCTGTACTCAACTCTTTCCCATACCCTTCAATGCTTTCTGTCTCCAGGACTCACAAAGTTTCAGGAAGATGTCCCCTCTTTTTACGACGATCTTTTCACTCTAAGTAGCTATTAGATCAATAGAAGAGCTTAACTAAACTCTCTAAATTAGGAGGGATGATTATGTGTTTAAACGTGGGGTGAAGTTGTATTTTCTCAACTTCCTTCCAGTTTCCACATCTTTAGAATTCCCTTTTTATTGAGTAGATTCAACTACTTGTGAAATCTTTCTGTGCAGGGATTCGAGAAGATGATAGGAGGCATGTACTTGGGCGAGATAGTGCGTCGGGTCTTGTTGAAAATGGCACAGAAAGCGAGGTTATTCGGAGACGTCACATCGACAAAGTTGACCCAACCCTTCAGTTTGATGTACACTCTTCCTCACTGACAAGTGCTTTGTAATCTGAAGTCAAGCATTGCCTTGTATCAAGTGGTAACAACGATCATGTGGTGATCGTGTGCAGAACTCCGGAGATGTCCAAAATGCACGCCGACGATTCACCAGATTTGGTAGTCGTGGGCAAAGTCTTGACAGATGTGTTCGATGTACGTATCTCTGTTTCACCTCCAATCGCTTCAGATAGTTATTAGATCAAGCTCTTGGGAGGTGAAAAGTCCTGATGCTGTAGAAACATTTGACTCACCTCCTGATGGGATTTCCTACAGATAAGGAAGACCGAGTTGAGAGTGCGGAGGATCGTCCACAACGTGTGCGACATCGTCACGAAGCGCAGCGCGCGACTCGCGGCAGCAGGCATTGTTGGCATTCTGAAGAAGATCGGCAGGGACGGTTGGTCGGACGACAACCCGCTCAAGACTCCCAACCGGAACTCCAGGCCGGAATTGAAGAGGACTATCGTTGCCATGGACGGAGCGCTCTACGAGCATTACAGCCGCTTCAGGATCTACATGCAAGCCGCCGTGTATGAGTTGCTCAGCGAGGCGGCTGCTAGAAAACTAGTCATTGAACTGTCCAAGGACGGATCGGGTGTTGGCGCCAGTATTCTCGCAGCATGCCATACACAATTGAAGGAACCGGGACGCACTTAACAATGTGCACATCATTTTCACTCTCAAAAATACCACAAAATAATACCAAAGTTGCCAATGCTCCCAACTTGGGTCCATCTGATAAGAACATCATTTCCATGTGCGTCATGAAAACCGTAGTTGGAGCCCAGTTGAGAAGCTCGGACATAGCACACAAAGACGAGTTCCAGACTCTTGGTCAGTGAAAATAGCTGTAAAATGCGTCATTCATGAAAAGAGGTAACTGCCAGACACTACCAGTCTGTGGACAAGCTCAGCAATTGGCGGCTGTGACTGATACGAGGCACACGACGAATAATGGAAAAAGAGGAGGACCGGAGTATCTTTCAGGATCATCCTTGCAGTTCATAGACATCTCTACTCTAAAGAAGAAAGATGCAGAAGTCTAACTAGGGACTCATCCACAGATATCCTTCATCTAAATTTAGGCTGGCAACTTCAGCTTCTCGTTGTTCTTCCAGCTGCAAGATTGACATCCACAAACCATCAAATCCTAAGTCTCAACGAAAAACATCAGTTTCCTACGTAACATTGCTTCAAATTGCACACAATCAACCTCTGAAAATGCATCTAGATTGAAGCCTTTTGTAGACAGATTGCAGGATAGTTACCTTTTGAAGTAGTAATAAAAGAAATCAGCGTACAAGGCTGTCTGGACGATTCCGGCTCCCCAAGCTACAAATACACGATCAGTCAGTGGAAAACACATGAACATTACAGCTTGCAAACTTTAAAAATTTACCGTTCAAGTTGCCAAAATAAATCATGTCTGGAGCCAAGCTCTCAAGGCTCTTTTACACTTACTTATCCATCGCCGGTAGTGACTTTCTGTGAAGTATCGGTACACCCAGTTGACGAGGTAGAAACCACGGTACGCCCTGTCAAAAGAAAAATCAAGTCAAATAAAAATTAAAATTAAAATAAACTCCCTTTCCGAAATAAGTAGATCATTCAAGATGGAAACATGTTCGCAAATGGATACGAACAGCTTCCCATTTATGGAGTAGAAAACAGGTCATGGTTATATGTGGAAGAAGAGTCATACCCAAGGAAGAAGACATAGTTGCCAGTCAGATTGTCGACATTTCTGGATCTTTGCAGTAGCACCAGTTGTGGAATAATGGCAACCGCCTCCAAATACAAAGAGAAAGTCCACATAACCTGTCCAAAACCACAATGTCACACACAAGGACAAAAGATGTAGGTACGCAACTATTGATGTACAAAGAAAAACACTCACTTACTATATCAAAAGCACAACTCAAAATCTCCAAAAAGTGAAAAGAAAGCTTAGATATAAAATATCAGATCCACGACCAGCAAGCTTTCCCAATCCTACCCCAAAAAATCATATGATTCCAGATGATGAGTCATACCTCTCGGAAAGAAAACTTGTGATTAAGCACAAGCGCCAGCAGGAAACATGGCAGAATCAGGAAATAGTGCCGGAATGTATCGTTGCTCTTGTCGTAAGAAAACCGCACCGTCTTGTGGTACCGCATGTACCACACGATGGAGAATGAGGTTCCCAGGAAGATCAGCTTCATGACCGTGTTGTACAGGGATATGTACGTGGTGAAGATGTCCAGGTACCGCGTCAAAAATACAAGCGCGTAGAGCTCCTGCGTCTTTAATGAAATCCCTGGTACATCACAAAACATCAACAATCAATCAATAAGCACACACCTAAAGACAGTTAGAGAATCGTCGATCTCTGACTATAACTTCACTCTCACACCTTCACTCGAGAAAAGTACCTGCGCATGACTTGATAGTGTGGATCTTCAACAGCAACACAACTATGCTCATCAAGTGCGTCAAATCCCCAATCAGCCTGAAGATATTCATCTTGGGGTAAAGCCCTCGGCAGCAACCAAAGCCCTACTGCGCAACACATCCAAAACTCATCACTCTCACATACATTCCACCAAACCCCAAACCCTAAAACACCCCACCACACCGAAAAACTCAACCAAAAGATACAACCCCCAAAAAAACACCACTATCACCGAATCCCATTCAAAATGCCAAAACCACCACAACCCTACGGATCAACACCTGCCGCTTTACCCCACCAGAGATTTGACCCTAAACAGCCTCACAATCGCTGTGCGACGGACGCTCTGTGCCGGGATGAGGCGGATCTGGAGCCTTGCGATCTGATGGAGGTGGGAGCACTGGGTTGTGGCGATGGCGATGGCGCGCGAATGCGCGACGTGCACTTGGAAGAGCCGCGGCGAGGGCGTGGGTTGGGCGTGACGACGGAGCCTTCGGTTGATGCCTAGGCGCGTGCAGGCGTGGGTGCGGGTATCGTGACCTGGTCAGGGCGGGTGCATTCCGGTCAGCATATCCGTATCGTCCACGACCGTCGCGCCGAATGCACGTGTAAATACTGCACCGATTTTTCCAATTATTGATTTTAATGAAAATTTTCAATAAAACTCCTGATCGAAATTTTGTGTAAAATAAATAAATTAAAATTAGATCATGAGTTTTACTGAACGTGATCTCTTTAATTCAATGAACATTCATGAACTACCGCTTGGCAGCAGCTATGGCATACTAGTATCGGTACCCGTCGTTCCGACTGGGGAAGGTTTTTTATTAGTGCTCCTCAGAAATAAAATTAGTTTGACGTGTTATATTTTAGATTGCAATTTGCATCCCTCGGAACGTTGTGCGTTGATCCGCAAAACGTCGTCATTCCGTGTGGCAAAGATGGCACGACCGCTGAAGTACTCGCGCACATTTGCTTCGACGTCAGCAATTCCTCAATAGTCGGCATTGATCAAGTTGTTCAAGGTGTGATTGCCAACAATCATCGCCCGTGGACACCTGATATGTCATCCTTCACCTTCTCCAGTGTGTCCTCCCCCAGCGCCAGGAGCCACTTTGGAAATATAAGGTTGTCCAAATCCACATGGCGTTCACCAAAAACAGCACGCATGTTCCGGTGAAGTGTTAGGTTTAGGGTTTAAGGTTATGATTTAGGGTTTAGGGGTAGGGTTTAGGATTAGGATTTAGGATTATGGTTTAGGTTTTAGGGTTAAGGGTTAGGCTTAGGGCTTAGGGTTAGGGTTAGGATTAGGGAGCGGCGGACAGACTGACTAACGCCTATTATACAGATAGAATATCTGTTCCATGCGCTACATACAGAAAGCTAACTAGAACAACTACTAACTACGTCATCACGGCACACTATATACACACTATGGTTTCATCCAATGGATGAGTGTCAGCACATTTGACTATGTTCTTGGTAACAGAGCTTCACTCCTCGTCAACATAGCTTCACTAAAATTCCTTGGAGTCTCACTAAACATCAATGGAAGCTAACCAAGTAAAGTTGATAGAAGAAGCATAGTACAAGTGTAGATCCGCGTTAGGAGCTACGAGGCAAGTATATATGGATGGGTAATTTAAAAGTTTTGAAAAATCACAATTAAAAGTAAAATTTAAAATTAGAAAACTTCATGAACAATGTCGTGATATTCTATCCCAATACTTTTTTTTAGTACCTTGTCTCGATACTCTACTATGATATCTTGCCCCAATACTCTTTCTTGATATCTTGTCCTAATACCATGTCCTGGCGGGTCTCAACCATTAGATAGGCATAGAGCCGTTTTCTTTCACATATAAAAATTAAGTGAAAGTAAACTTGATAATAATTTAAATCTGAAATCATTCTAGAAGGGAATGTTTCTACCCGGAATAGACTTGAACCGGATTACAAGTCAAACCACATTACTTCATGGATGTTGGAATAGTGAAGAAATGACAAATGTATGTAGATGTGCCCCAATTATGGGCTCCTTTTCTATGCAACATTTAAACATTTTCACATTTTGTTTAAGGGTACCATAAAAACTTCTCTTTTCTATGTAAATAATAGAGATAATGATTTAAAAATAAATTATTAGTACTATAAAATGTGGTATGAACCTTCATTTTGACGGTATGGATTCTCATTTTATAAAAAATTTAGTTCAAAAAACATTCAAATGTGTATTGATGATTATTAGACTATTGCTCCTAAGCACAATCGTTTTGAATATGCTACACCCATCCTCTATCTACAAAAATTGGTATAGAAGCAAGTGACATCATGTAAAAAATTGATGATGTTAAATTAGACCATGTGTAGTGCAAAAATTTGATACCAATTCTATTGATCAAAGTCAAAGTCTATTGATCCTCTCAATAAGAGAACTCAAAAGAATCATCCTTGTCACTTCAAACATTGCAATCTTCCAATTCGTGCCATGAAAGATTATGAATTTTGTGACTATTTTGTATATCTTCATCAGGATCTTATAGTATTATCCCTTGTTTATTCATTATACTAGAATGCGCAACTTTGAAGTGTTTTTGGTGTGAAATTGTCAACATACTCTAAGATTAAGTTCAATGGCTTTTCTTAACTACATTCAAGTTATGTTGGATAATGTCAAAGCAAGCAAGATCCTCAAATATAACCATAGGTTAGTACTTCCCTTGCCATTGCCTTTGCTTGGTAGGTCAAATATTGATTTATTTCATATTAAAATATTGATTTATTTAATATCAACGCTAAACCCTAAACGCTAAACCCTACACCCTAAACCCTAAACACAAAACGCTCTTTCATTTTTAACAAAGACAAATCCTGTGTGATAGTAATTTGATACCCTGTTGATACCATGGGTGACACCTGTTGATACCCTGTTGATACCGAGGCACCAATGTGGAAAACCACACATGAAAACCAACGTCGTGAAGGTTGTCTGTGCCTGCTGCTTGCCTTGGTGCGATTCAGCTGCAGAGCCATTGCCTCCTCGCTTCTCCATCCCTCGTACTCGGCGACGAGGAGGAGCGTCATGGGGCCGGTGCAGCGGCGCCCTGGGTCGGAGCAACCTCCCTCTCGGTGTTTTGTCTTAGATGAATTGTCTTGTGATGGTTGAGAACGGATTGAGAGTCAGCACTAGGGTTTGGAAGGGTTTTAGCGGAACCTGGATTACTGTTCTTGATCATAACGTGAATTAGTACTCTGTCGAGCTTTTTAATAGTCATAGTGTTCCGATTGAGAAAGAATGCAATGGCGGAGTTGCTGGAACTCGATGTGAATGGTGGGACTACGGTGGTGTACGCTGATGGTTTTGGCACGGAGGAGTTCAAGCTGTTGGAAGTGAATGAAAGTATTTTGAAGGAGCTATTGCATGACGGGTATGTGTATTTTTTGTTTCTACTTCATGATCAGTAATTCATCAATATGCCAAATAATCAATAGGGATTTCTGGTTTTCTTCAACTTCCACCCGAGGAGTAAAGCATGAGTGTGATTTCCCAGCGTGATGCGGTGAGTGGAAATGACACTGAGAGATGTACTCTAGTAAGAGATGTACATATAGTAATGGAGCTTTACCTTTGGTCGAAAAGGAAGTGTTATATTCTTAATTATACTACTCAATTTTATTTTTTAGCAGGAACAGACTTTGACACTTTCTTCTTACTCAGTTTGACTATAAAGGGAGCAGAAAACGATGAAGCGGTTCTATGTACATCCTCAACCACATATGCAATCAAGTACGTGTCAACTTCAAATTCAGTCTTTCTTATCCCTCCACAAGAGATCGGCCCTGTATCGGATAGCTCCGTCGATGGAGAACAAGCCAATGTTGGTGTAGTGGCAACAGCCGCAGGTATCATTGAACTGGTGGAAACCGCGCCCAGGCTCGACGAACTGAAGACTCTTCTGAATCAGCGGGTGTACACTGAATTAGCGGATGAGGAGCAGGTGATTTCAAATTAGGTTTCGTGACGTACTAAAATAATCAATGAGCATCCAGCATTTTCAGTTTCCTGATGTGGAATACAAACTCCGCTTTCTAGAAATGAAATACTTTCACCAACTTGGTTGCGCAGATGTTGGAAGAAGATGAGCGGGGACGAGCAGGGCTCTATACCTTGGAAGAACTAGTGAACCGAGTGCAAGCCAGTCGTGGTCAAGTCAAAGCAGCGTTGGAGACGATGCAAGCAGTGGAGATTGATGGTTTTTGGAGAACTGTGGACGAAAAGTTCATGCGGAGCCTGTTAGAAGTGATTTTACTGTCTGCAGTGCAACACGACTGGAATTTGAAGTTGTTGGAAGAAACAGAGGTAGTTCAAGCTGTCAGAAACGATGGCTACTCCCCTGAAATCATCAAACATTGTCTTGCATGTTACGGGAAAGAGGTTGAAACAAATGCTGATATGCGACGATGGGAGCTTGAGGAAAGGAAAGTCTGTCTACACTACGCAAAACAGCTGCTTCGTGCCGCCTCGAAGTGGAGACTTGAAGATTTCATGGATGCTTGGCAGTACAACGTCCCTACAGGATTACAGCCGGAACTGGAAATGTTGAAAGGCGAAGTTCTAATTGATAAAGTCGGAGGTGATTCTTGGCTAAAGCTGTACAGTGTTTCAACCCTGCCTTCAAAGCCAGCGGACCGGTTTTCTACGCTCTTCAAAGAAAGACCCAAATGGGAATGGGACGTTCTTGAGCCCTATCTAAGGTAAAAATCCTATCCCCATTACAGTAATTCTTTTGTTCAGAGCAGGTCTGATATTATTTTCGTCCATCGTATTCATGCTCACAGCAAAGAACTATTGTAATGGTTCTGTCTTGCGTTGACAACAGGGGAATGGAAGCTCCAGGCCAATCAGTAGAAGCTTTGCTTCTACGGTACACTCGGAAGTCGCAAGCATCCCCAGATGTCCCTGCTATGTACACGCCCCGATGAGTTAGTTCCATTGAATGAGACCCTGTTTGCCTTCTTACTTTGCCTGTCTGATGATTAGATTTCGTGTCTGTGGATACGAGGTGGTTATTTAATGTGAGCCAATTTACAGTTCATGTATTCTGCTTTAGAGTTTTTTGTTTGATCTCATTGAAGGTGGCAATTCAAAAGTATAATCTCATACTGACATGATTTTACAAATTCTAACTTCCACGAAAGATTGAAATTGTGAGGAAATAAGGAATGCAGAGAGTGAGAGAGAAAAGCGAACAGAGAAAGAAATGCACTCAGAAAAAGAGATGCTGGCAAAAAGTACTAAGCGAAAAGAAAAGCGGAAAGTCAAGAATAACAGGGAACATACACGGGAACAACGAAGAGAACATACACGCGGAACAAGGCAGTCGCGTGGCAGGAGCGGCAGTCAGCCCTTCACTGACCACACCCGCCCCAGTATCACCTCGACTTCACCCCATTCTCAGACAGACATCACCGCAGTCTCACCCGGACATCAATCCCCAGACTCCATGTGAGAGCGAAGCAGTTGGCAGAGAGACGAAGACGACGACGATGGCTATGGCGTTGGCGAGGAAGCTCCAATTTGCATTCGCTCAAGCTGCAGCCAGGGCGTAGTCTCCTCTTAACCTCGGCTTTGTTGCATCCTCAGCTATCGACGTCGTAGTGGTTGAAACGATTGCTGGCTATGGAGCTCCTGGAGTACCGTTGCAACGTTCAGCTGCAGCTGCTCAGGGAGAGTCATTCTTGAACCTCCTTTGACAGTGATTCTTGGAGCTCATTGACAGTGATTCTCGGAGCTCATTGGCAGTGATTCATCTGGTGAGCTTCTTTCTCTTGTGCATTTATATTCTGAAGTTTTTTAGTTCCACGTGAGTTTCATGCTGTAGGTTTAGGGTGTCATGCTTTCGGTGGATTGAGTCGCGTCCACTTCTTGCTGCTGGCGCTGTGAAGCAGTATTTTAAAGGAAGGTTTTTGTATTCATATTCGCGAACTGATAGTTTCATTGCTCAAGATAGGCGGTCGCTTATTACTGTGATCAGATGTTGAAGAAAGTATCTTGGTTCAGACGCAGTGTTTTTTTTTGTTTTTTGTTTTTTTTCCACTTTGCTGGAGGTCCTTGTCTCAGAGACGTGCTTTGTGTTCATGATTTGACGTTTAACCTATTTGTATGGACCACGAGTCCCCATCTAGGTCAAATGCGATGAGAAAGATGATCACGATAAACGACTTTAATAGAGGTAGCTTCATTTTGGCCGTGGCTCTGGCTGTGGTGTAATATTGTGATCTTCTTCACTCTATCGATTTTTTTGCGTATTCTGCACTATGATTTAGTTGTTGCCTGCATTGAGAGGCGTGGCTTCATTTACGTCGATTGCTGGTTTTAGACGAGGATTGAATCGCTTAGGAACCAGAGGAATCAGAAGCACATGCGTCGTTCATCAGGAATGTTTTCTGAAGCGAAGTATGAACCTACAACATCTTATGTTCTGATAGCTTTGGAGCTCTTGTATGAGCAATCATGAGCTTTAATGGTGTGAAGAGGCTTTGACATGAGAATGCACTGAGTGTTTGTTTGCTTCGATGGCTTACTCTGATCGGAACGGTTTTTGTTGATGACCCAAGTTGCAGAGTTTTTACTTGCAAGTTCGCTAAGTGTGCGTTCTTCTCCACAGAGAGTTGGCTTTACCGAGCGCAACGATGGTTTTTCCAAAGACTTCCCGAGTGGGAGTGGGAGTGGGAGGTAGTCCATCTACATACATCATCACAGGGTCGGTGATTGTAGGGTTTTTCTTGGTTGCGATTTGGGTGGTCTCTGCTCCTGCCGCCATACCAGTGCAGTCTCAAGGGTCTGCGGTAAAAGAAACCGCCACTGATGGTTCGTCTCGAAACACCTCCACAACGGAAGATGATTTTTTGAAAGAGCAAGGCGTAGATGTCACCGAGAAGAAAGAGCAACCGTTGGCAAGTCAAGGTAATCATTCGACAACTGCTGAGAAACTACCCACCGAGCTTCCGGATGACGTTTCAAATCAAGCGGAACTAATAACCGAGAACGAGGTAGTGGCAGAGGCAGATTTCGAGACGCAAGCCGCTGAGTCGAAGGAAGAGGAGGAAATTCCGACGAGCTATAATGGAGCCGATAATTCAACTTCGGATTCCAAAGTGACGGAGCAGGAGGGCAAGGCTCAAGTCAGTACACGGACATGGAAGCTCTGTGCTTTTAAGAATGCGCAGGATTTCATTCCTTGTCTAGACAACGAAAAGGCCCTCAAGAAACTCAGAGCCCGTAAGCACTACGAGCATAGAGAGCGTCACTGCCATAGCGAAGAAGAGTTGCCGAAATGCTTGCTTCCGTTGCCGAAGGGATACAAAGTTCCAATCAAATGGCCCGCAAGCAGAGATGAGGTAAGCAAGACCGCGAACATCGTTTCATATTTGCATCGGTTTTTCTGTTGTGGTTATGTTAGATTTCTGGGATTATGATCTCGTAATCTCTCTTCAATTGTAGGTATGGCTCAGCAACGTCCCTCATACGCAACTGGTGTCATACAAGGCGGATCAAAATTGGGTTAAGATCTCGTCAGATCAACAGAAGCTTGTGTTTCCAGGTGGCGGCACGCAGTTCAAGCACGGTGCAACGCATTACATAGATTTCCTTGAAGAGGTATGTATATGTACCCGAGTACCGGACTTCATCCACGATTACAGAGATTGAGCAAGTGCCGGGAATGCTCTAGAGTTGAGTTGAAAGAGCTGTAATGAGATTATTTATGTTGATGTTTTGCAGGCAGTGCCTGAGCTAGCGTGGGGAAACCACACGCGGGTTATTCTAGATGTTGGCTGCGGCGTTGCAAGCTTCGGAGGTTATCTTTTCAACAAGGATGTTCTTGCCATGTCAATAGCACCCAAGGATGAACATGAGGCACAGGTACAGATGGCCCTGGAGCGAGGCATTCCTGCTGTTTCGGCTGTCATGGGAACTCAGAGACTTGTCTTCCCAAGCAACGTGTTTGATGCTGTGCACTGTTCCCGCTGTCGAGTTCCATGGCACAGGGATGGTAAGCCCGTTGGAATGCAACCGATGATAATCACATGACCATCAATTGATAGGACTGTAAAGATAATACTGTTGTGAAAGGTAGTGTTATCATCTGGTGTATATTTTGTGGCAGGTGGAATGCTACTTCTGGAGTTGAACCGCGTCTTGAGGCCGGGTGGTTTCTTTTTCTGGTCAGCAACTCCTGTATACATGAAAGATGAAATTCAAATCTGGAAAGGTCTGCATTTCCACTCCTCGAACTTCTGTTTTTGACTAACTCGGAAAGCGTATTGTTTGCTTCCTTCTTGTATATTGATACCTCCGAAAAAACCCGCTGTTTCAGACACGAATACCATTGCTGAGGGTATGTCATGGAAGTTGGTCGCAAAGAAGTATGACCCAACCGCGCAGATTGGCGTTGCTGTATTCCAGAAACCAAAAAATCACAATGATCTAGTCAATCTTCGCAAGCCTGACGGTTCGTCGCCGTTCTGTGAATCTGATGACAAGCCGGATGCAGCATGGTATGTACTGAACCCTCGACAACTCCACATTCTGAAAATTTACTGCGTGAGCTCGTTGAAGCTCATGGTTGTGTATAGCATAAACGTACGATCTTCTGTTCGTTTAGGTACGTCCCGATGAAGGCATGCATACACGAGCTCCCAACCACAGAGGGTGCACGAGCAACAAGTTGGCCAACGGAGTGGCCTCTACGTGTGGAGTCTACACCTTCCTGGCTGAGGTCCTCTGAGAACGGGATCTATGGCAACCCTGTCGTTGACGAGTATCGTGCAGACGCAGAACACTGGAAGCGGATCATCGAGAAGTCGTACTTGCAAGGGCTTGGCATTCAGTGGAGTTCTATTCGCAACGTGATGGACATGAAGGCTGGCTATGGAGGGTAAGATGATTTTACTGACAAACTCAGACTCATATTTATCTACTTGGCCGTGGCCTCGATCATATATTTCTTGGTGATGGTGGGGGTGCAGGTTTGCAGCTGCGCTTGTGACACAGCCTGTGTGGGTGATGAATATAATTCCGGTGACAGAGCCAGACACACTGCCCATAATCTTCGACCGTGGCTTGATTGGAATGTACCATGATTGGTGTGAGCCACACAGCACGTATCCCCGCTCGTACGACCTCATGCACGCTGACCACCTTTTCAGCACACTGACACAGAGGTAAGCAATATATCCAACTTTTATCACCAACAATATTTTCTCGTATAGCAAATTATTCCCTTATCTTTGGTCCTTCTAAACAGATAGATTGTAGATTCCTGTGTCCTATTCTCTACCTTGGAACGCCTGATCTAATTTTGTTGTTGTGAATGATGTCCTAGATGCAACATTGTGAATGTGGTGATGGAGATGGACCGCATTCTACGTCCCGAGGGATGGGCCATCTTTCGCGACAGGGTGGACGTGCTGCGTGACGTCGAAGACACGGTCAAGTCATTGCACTGGGACATAGTGCTTGCATACACGCAGAGCACCGAGGAGCTGCTTGTCGCACAGAAGCGTTCCTGGCGACCATCGGAGGCAGCATCGCGATAAAAATATCAACATCTCAGTTCGTAAATTTAGGTCGAGGTTGTAAGTTCTTCTCCTTCATGCTCGAACGAGATCAATTAGCTTGTACTTCTCGAAGTTCGATAAATCGGAAACTCACCTCTCTCTCATGAGGGTAGTGTATTTAGAATTATTTGGTTCATCACTTGGTGATAGTGAGTTCGGTGATATATTACTACTGTCTGCTTTTCATATCATAGACCTGACTACAGTACTTCCATTCACATGTCAGTTCCACATAAAAGTGCTTACTTGCTGACACTGTCGTTATTTCTGCAGTGAACTTTAACAGCAACTTGGATTGTGCAATTATTTCTCTGTTTTCCAGTCATCCCCCGAAGCCCACCGCCGTCACCGTACAAGTCGAGGAAATCTTGGCAAGTTGACATCGCTTGGATTCCGAACCTCCAATCAATAAGTATTATTTTCCCTGTGCTGGAAGATCTTAGAAGTGTGCAGTCCTAAATATGACAGAGACCTAGAGGTGCTTGGATGAGTTGACAACCAATGAATCCCACAGGGACCAGAATTCATGATCGTCGACAAGACAGGGCAGCGAGAAAGTTGAGAACTTGTGGAGCTCCAGGTGCAAGAAAAGGCGAGCCAAACCATGATTAACACCCTGTCCCTTTTTTTATTTGTATCAGATAGGAAATCATGTCAGCATGTTCCTTGCTCCCGAGTCTTTGAGGTAAAATATTAATTCCTTCACTTTTGAATTCTTTACTCAGTCAACGAGTGGATCGTCAATGAGAGCTGGTAAGGTACAAAGGTGGAGATTCTGCCCCCAGTTAAAAAAAAAGGTGAGAAACGGATCCCTTTATTTACCCCGTCCAGTTTGCACCAAGCCTCAGCCTTGGGTGGGTCCATTTTTCTGGCTTTTTCACTCTCAGGGCTCTACATACTTTTTTTGGAATTTTTTTTGCCAAATTTGGGGCCTGTGGTACCAAGGTACCTTCCTTAGCCCCACCCCTCAGTTAAATTGGGGCCCCCTTCAACATAAAAATAAGGGCTAGTTTTGCCCCCACCTTCCCCCACCCTCCTGGCCTAAGGAGAATTTACCCCCTCGCTTGTCCTTACCCAAGGTAGGCCCTGTCTTAATAGCATGAGGTCATTTTTCTGGCCCTCTTATTTTGGGGCTCCTGAGGTTTTTTAGGGATTTTTTTTTGACAAATTTGGGACGTGTGGCCATTGTTTACCCATTTGGACCCTCTCTTGTTATAAATAGGGCCCCATCTAAAATCAAAATAAGGGCCTGGTTTGGCCCCACCACCTCGTGGCCCCCTCGAGTAAGAGCCTGTTCCCATGTGATACCCAACCTGGCCAAACTATTGTAGCTTCTTAGAATACAGATTTAGAGAGTATCGAATTTCAACCCATCCATGTCACCACCCGGCATACTATTCGAGAAATATCATAATCAACTTGCACTTGACGAACCCTTTCTATCACTGAAAAGTGAATAATAATCCAACCAAGAACTAAATCCCACTGACACAATATCTTTTTGGTTCCAAATTAGCAAGATGGGAGCCATTTACATATTGCGGGGCTGCCAAGTTCACTTGACAAGCCCGTCCAAATTTTGAACACCCGTCATAGTGTAAAGCGGGTTGGGCTCATATTTTAGTCATGGGAGTGATCCGATCTGGTCAGAGAAGACGGGATGGGCCACACATGGGAACTCGCCCTAAGGACAAGCCCCCTTAGCCTAGCTACCCTCCTGAGCCTAAGGCTTGGTGCAACGTGCGACCGAGGTTTTTAGTGGCATCCGTGAGAAACATTTACCCTCTGATGAGCCTTCCTATCCTTCAAGAGTATTGTAGTAAATACATTGTTTACATTCATAGTTTTGACGTAGTTTTGATGTTGGGTAACATCCAACACCCAAGGTGAATTGACCCCCTCGTTGGGACTTACTCAAGGGGGCCACGAGGTGGTGGGGCCAAACCTGACCCCTATTTTGTTTTTGGATGGGGCCCTATTTATAGCAAGAAAGGGAACTCTTCAGTAAAAAATTGCCACAGGCTCCAAATTTGTCAAAAAAAATCCAAAAAAAGCCTCTAGACCCCCCAAAATAAGAGGGCCAGAAAAATGACCCCATGCAATTAAGACAGGACCCACCTTGGGTAAGTCCCAACGAGGTGGTCAATTTGCCCTGGGCAACATCCAACTAGGAATGTGTCAAGCTCAGCCGCACTTCTGAAGAAATTTTTTAGTTAATTTCTCACCCACACTGTTGCAAATCTATGCAATAGACCAGGTTAGGACTGCAAATATCGGAACGTAGCACGGCACGTACTTCCCCAACGTCAGAAAGCTTTAGGAGCCTATTCAAATGACTTCTGTCACAGAGGTAATGAATGTGTTCTTGGAAAGGCCCTTGTCTTTGCCTCGGTTTTTTTTTTTAAAAATTCCTCCTCTCGTTTCTAAGCTGAAGGACAGTACAACTTTTGACCAGGGCTGTTTTCACTAGAAATGTAAGGTAGAGGCACCCAATTCCGATCAGTAGAGTATGCATGAAATGGTGCATGAGGCGACCCAAAACGGATAACTCAAAATCTGAAAACCCTAGTCATCATCGGCAGTGGGTCATGAAGTGTGCAATTTTGGGTTGCTCCACTTTGATTGAGCTCTCATTGGTGGCCTTGCCTTGAAAATTGAACAAGGCCGCTTGGCACTGGGTACCTCCACGAGTTGGTTATGCATGGCATGTCTTCTCTCTTGTACTTGCTCTCACTTATTGGCGTTGGGCAAAGGAGGGCACCAAATCTCACCTACTTTATGGTATGATTATGGGCTCTCGTGATTTTTGGGCTTTTAAATTCTATTCCAATTTCAAATCTTTGAGATCAAATTTGAAAAAATAATTGTTGAGTTTCATTCCTAATTCCGCATCTTTCTACATAAATGTTTTTGACATACAATGTCATTTGAGTCCCCAACTGGCTTAACCCTTCACCGCTCAGGAAGCTTGAAATGGGACTCTAGAGGTACTAAAACTCAATTTGCATGAAATCCATGAGGACTTCGGCTTTGAGATTCACGGTTCAAATTTGCGCACTCATTACATGAAGTTCACTCTCCAACAATCACATCATGATTTGGATTTATAGAACTCTTGGTAAAGCTTGGAATACAACACAAAATACATCAAAGACACTAAAATACACTGAATACAATGAATACCATGCCATACACTATGTCGTATTTCACACACATGCACATTGATTTTGGTCTTAAAGTTTGATTAAACTTCCTTTTTAAGGCATTCTCCATTGCTATGTGATTGTTGATCTCTCTCCTCACATACAAAACTTCCGTTTTGATTCGTATCAGGTTGGAACATTTTTGTATACAATCAAGCAGAAAAAAAAAAAAAAAAATCACCAATAATTGTGTGTAAATATTTTCTTCACACATGAAACGTCAATGCGAAGCTATCAACCCACTGCACATGTGAACCACTCTAAATCAAAGTAAAAAAATTCTCGCAAGAATCTGTCGATGGTTCATGTAGTACACCCTCCAAAATCCACAGTTTTCACTACCAATACATAGCAAACTTAAACACTATAATCTATTCCATCAACTGCTGGATGCTGTGCAAAATTTCCCCGAACCTCAAGTCATGGATTAAGTTCAATCTTGTAAGGTTAGATACTAACATCGGACATTGTATTTCCATCAAATCCGGTTCATAGAAAAATAAAAAATGGGGGCGGTAAAGGGTTGAGTGCTCGGAAGTGGGTTCGCCCAAGTAAAAAATGATGCAATTGAGAAGGTTCTTGCACTTCCGACTTTCGTGTACAGAAAATATCTGGCGCACTCTCTACCGTCAACATCCTTTATCAAAAGCTGTACCTCCCTCCAACCAGAATACCAGTAGAGCAAATTTAAAATTTAAAATTTAAAATTTTAAAAAAGAAAGAAAGAAAGACAAGGACCCCACCAAAAAACACGTGAAATGTTTCCAGGTAGGGCCCTTGTCTCGTTCCCGCGACCAACGAGAAGAACTCTCAAACAATTCCCGAGATGCGAGTTGGAGACAAGGAAACGAAGAAGTTGTGGTCGCAATTGCCGTCACCACGAAAGCAACCTCATCACCAACCGAGCGGAATCCGAAGCCAAAGTGTGAGGTCGAGTGACGCGAATCCGGGCGTGAAAGTGTGCAGTTCTGGGTCGCTCGATCTCTCGCGCGACAGGTCGTCACCGGTGCGGTTTCGGCGACGGACGTGCTCCTTTTGACGTACGATGTGATGTCAGGTCCCATTCGGGGTGAAAAGTTGCGCTACCCGATTTCAGAGCTCGTTTGCTGCCCGAGGTCCACCGTCACCGGGAGCATCGACGGTGTGGATACCGGAATCTCACCTGCTCACAAGATCCTCGCTCCGGAAAAGGAAAAAAAAGGCAGGTCCAACACGGAAGTCCTGGGTTTCAGGGCTCATGGATCATGATGTTAGCGAATATAAAAATGGGCGCGAAAGCCGATGCCTTGGAGGCGAGTACACGACCGGACAGGTGCGCGCATCGGACACCCTGTGGGTGTGGATCACGGTTTTGAGGAGACCTGTGTCAGCGCCTTTGAGGGGAGGACTGGCCGCTGGTTTTTGGGAGGGCGCGCTTTGATTGGTAGTTTTGCGGCAAGATGTGGTGAGGAGTGGGGGGTTGGGTGTGTGTGGTTTGTTGTCGAGTGCGCTCCCGCGATGGCGACGTCGGAGGAGAAGTCGTTGGAGCAGACGCCCACGTGGGCTGTGGCGGCTGTGTGCACGGTGTTCGTGGTGGCGTCGCTTGTGGTGGAGCGCCTCCTCAAGTACCTCGGCAATGTATTCCCACAACTTCTTCTTGACGTCTTGTGTGTGTGTCTCTCTCTCTCTCTCTCTCTCTCTCGCGCATGGATTGTGGTACAGTTGCAGAGACAAGTGGGAGCATCCTTTGTTTCTAGCTTTTGTTACTCACCCCATCTGTTTTTTACTTCGAAAGTGTTTTTACTGAGTATGATACTGTTCGTTTGTCAGAATGGCAGAACTGATGAGCATAGTTGAGGAGAGCTGAATCATGATACTATTTGTGTGTCGGATTCTGAATTCTAGTTCCTTAAACACGTGAGCACAGTTGAGGAGAATTGAAACGACCCAGGTTTCGTTTGAAAATTTGATCGAGGTTTTGCTTGAGTATGTGTGTGCCTAATTCCTTGGCTTGTGCAGTACCTGAGACGATCGGGGAAGAAGCCGTTGCTGCACACTCTGGGACAGATCAAGGATGGCAAGTCATCACCACTCATCTTCTTCTCTTAACTAGTAATCCCTCTGAGAGAGGATATGAATCATGGTTCAACATGAATATCAAGGCCAACCCTAAATTTTATGGTAGTGTAAGCCTAGTGGAATTGAATACTCGTGATGGAGCGTTTCTTGACTGTTTTCTGTGTGTGTATCTGCAGAGTTAATGCTTCTGGGGTTCATTTCGCTGTCTCTGACGGTGTTCCAGGGCAGGATCTCTTCAATATGCATGCCGGAGCGCCTCAACCGAATCATGCTGCCCTGCAAGTTCCACGCAGCGGAGGCTTCTGCACCCGCGGCAGAAGGCGCACACAGGCGCCTCCTCTCCTCTGGCGGAGCGGTCACTTGCCCGGCGGTAATTGACTCCTCCCTTGCACCTCAATAACCCAATCAAGACGATACCTTGACATTGGAGTGGTTTTTTTTTTTTTTGCCTTGGAATGGATTGCAGGGCAAAGTGCAGGTCATATCCGCTGAGGGTCTTCATCAGCTGCACATCTTCATCTTCGTGATGGCGATTGTGCACGTGGTTTACAGCGCCATCACCGTGCTCGTTGGGCTATGGCAGGTCAGATCCTCGTTGAGAATCTGATTCAAGTGCAGCTCCTGTTACGAGTTTGTGATCCTGAGTTTGTGATTCTTGCAGGTGCATAGATGGAAGAGATGGGAGATTCAGAGCCAGACGGAGTTTGCGAAATGCTACAACAAAGGTTAGTACCCATGAATTCGCCTGTTTGGATGGAAATATCACGTCATTGAAGCTGTTTGTGGCAAAGAGACCATGAGTTTGACCTCTTTTCTCACTTCAAATGGTAAAAAAATCAGCTCTAAGTAGCTCTAAACACCCACACTCAATTCAAAGAGGAAAAAAGGCGGCTAAAATTCATGACCTCTTCTTCATTCTAAAAGGCGCGGTGACTTTACAAAATATCTTTATTGGCTCAACCATTTGTTTGCGGTGTAGCTTTGGCTCCGAAGCTACCTGTGCATGACTTTCTCGGCGGAAGAATGCAGTACAAGTTCTTGAGGACGTCGAGGACCGGCTTGAATCTAGACAGCTACGTTGTAAGTTTTAGGGTCTAAGATGATTTTTGTCATGGGAGATGTGTTCTCTGAATGCTAATGTGAGTAACCGGTTCTAATCATAACTCATGGTTGGCTCTCTGTATACAGTACAGCTTCTTCCGGCAGTTCGGAAAACCTATTTACAAATCGGATTACTTGTGTCTCCGCCTCGGTTTCATTCAGGTCAGAATCTCATCTTCTTCTTCTTAAGGTTAGAGCTATTTGTAAAGTCATCCGACGTTTCCATAATACGCCCTTCTTTTTTTTTCTAACCCTATACCCTTCTTTTGAGTAAGTCATGTGGATACTGGAAGCTGATAAATAAATTCGGAGTGTGCCGGAAAATCTACCTCTATTTTGAACAGTTTTTTTTTCTGTGGCTTGTTTCTGTAGCATCACGATCTGAAATCAGAATTTGACTTCCACAGCTACATCAAGCGCAGCATGGAAATGGACTTCCAACATGTGGTTGGCATCAGGTGCTTGGAAATAAATAGGATACAGTTGATGCGGTTTCCCTGCATTTTGGTGACAGTCTCTCGTGTTTTTGACTGACTGATAAGGGATGGCGTGTGACAGCGGTTACTTGTGGGCATTTGTTTGCATTTACCTGCTTGTTGATGTCCGAGGTAAATGGTCCCTCTACCTATTCTAGCCATGATCTTCATTTTCATGCAAGAATGGAACTCGTTTATGATCTTATCTAAAACTTGGCCTTCTTAAATACAGGATGGTACACCTACTTCTGGTTGGCCTTCGTTCCTGTTGTTGTAAGTACTTCAATCTCTCTCACCTGCTCTTTTCTGATCCAGCAATAGATTGTAGTCAGTGTTAACCGGATGGAAGCTCTGCCTTGGTGAGTGCAGATGGTATTGTTCGTTGGAGCAAAGCTGCAGCTGATTATCACCTCATTGGCTTATGAAGTACGAATCGAAGCACAAGGAGAAGGTGGGAACATCAAAGCTTGCAAAATCCGAGAGGATCTCAAGAAATGTCCTGCGATTCGCCCTCGGGATGAACTCTTTTGGTTCAGTAATCCTCGAGTGCTGCTTTTCCTGTTGCACTTCATTCTCTTCCAGGTAACGTCATATTTGATGTTCGTTTCTGTTTTTTTATCACATCTGGGATCATTACAACCTGATTGCTTCTATTCATGATAGAGTTTCTATTACTTGTATGAATCAAGTTCCGTCTGACTGTTTTTTCTTCTTTTCAGAATGCCTTCGAGCTTGCCTTCTTCTTCTGGACTGTGGTGAGTTTCTGATCATCTCTAGAGGAGAGTAACCGACATGAAAATAGGGAGGTGTATCTTTAGAGTCATTCCTCGTCAATTTTTAGTCATCAGCTATTGTCAATGTTATTCTACAATAATGGTTGCTTATTCTGACTTCATTCTTGCAGGTCACTTATGGATATTCATCTTGCTTAGTCGGATCAACGTGGATGGTTATCGTGCGCATTTTCACTGGGTACGTACAAACCGTTCTTACATGTCATAACAACCAGTTTTGGGCTGGCTAAACCCTAAACCCTGAACCCTCTGAGAACAGATGGTATTATTTGGTGGACCGAAGTGGGCTGATAGTCTATAAGAAAATCTCTCAGCAGTACGTGATTTTCTCATATACATCTGAGTTATTTACAAATTTTCAGTCACTATTCTTACACTACCATTCAACCACTATTAACAGCTATCAGAGAATGGTGGTCTCTAAACTCAAGTTTGAATTCTCTTTGAGAAGGAAGAAGAAGAGGTCATGTTGTACCATGAATCGTTATCACCTTTTTCCTCTTTGAGCTGATCATAGAAATTTAAGCAGTATAAAATGAGAACTGAGTTCAAAACTCATGGTGTCTTTGCCTCACTCTACAAATAAATCTACTGAGTAGTCACCAAGGTCACTGAGTTTTTGACATCTTACTTCCTTTGGATGAGTTCAGGTTCTTTGTGCAGATCCTGTGCAGCGCCAGCACTTTGCCCCTCTACGCCCTTGTCTCTCAGGTAATAGAAGAGTAAGAAGTAGTTTTATCCATCGTTGAGAATGAAGGAGTGTACCATCAGCTGTTAGTTGAGAAAAATCACGCAACCTTCGCCTCTTTTTTGTGTGCTTTTTTCTGCAGCTCGGGTCAGGGTTGAAGCTGACGGTGTTCAAATCCGAGTCCACGGGAGCGGCGGTGAAAGGCTGGGCGAGAGCGGCAAAGAAGAAGCACGGCTCGGCCGACCACGTGCATGAGGCGCTCTCCCCGCACGAAAGGATTCACGGCAAAGCACCGCACGAGGCCCACGCGCTGGGGATCGTGGGCGTGAACAAGGCCCTGGACGAGCACGGTCGCGTGGTGGACATCGTGCCGGGCACCAAGGTGCATCACGGCCACGTCCAAGCGCCGCACCACACCAATGGACATCCCGTGCACGCCGACCACGAAGCTCATCCGCATCCCAGAACCCAAGGTACGTTGTTTCTTTAATAAATACCTCAAGCTCATCTCTCCCTGTAATCTCTCCCTGTAATCTCTCCATGTAATCTCTCCCTGTAATCTCTCCCAGTGTAATCTCTCCCAGTGTAATCTCTCCCATGTAATCTCTCCCCTGTAATCTCTCCCTGTAATCTCTCCCAGTGTAATCTCTCCCATGTAATCTCTCCCTAATCTCTCCCTGTAATCTCTCCCTGTAATCTCTCCATGTAATCTCTCCCATGTAATCTCTCCCATGTAATCTCTCCCTGTACTCTCTCCCATGTAATCTCTCCCATGTAATCTCTCCCTGTAATCTCTCCCTGTAATCTCTCCCATGTAATCTCTCCCTGTAATCTCTCCATGTTATTTCTCCCTGTAATCTCTGTGTGTAATTTCTGCGTGTAATCTCTCTGTAATCTCTCCTTTTAACAGAACTTATTTACTTTGAGAGTTTAATTGAGGTGGAGGTTAATGAAGGTGGTGCTCTCTCTTATAAATGCACCTTCATTTAGTTCCTTGGTTCCAGTTATCCTGATTATGGGTTGAAACATTAGCAAAATGGTGGCAAGGGATTGGTGGTTGATATGAGTAGAAGAATAGAGCATTCTACTAACAATGATAGGGTTTTCTGACCCTGTTTTTTTTTTGTTTTGTTTTTGGTGTGGTTTCAGATGATTCTCATACTGTAGAAATTGCAGAGCAACCCAGTGAAACTTCAAACAAGGCAGCAGAGGAAGTTGACAAAGTGTAGTGCTTTTGGTGTAAAATGTAGTATTGTTTCTTTTCTTTTTCTCTTATTCACTACACTAAACACTGAATATAGTGTAGAGGGATTATTGATGTAGATCACTCACACTAATTTCCATCAAAGCATGTGCATGCCAAGTTCTGATTGGGTATTTGTTCTCAAGCAAGTGTGTGTCAATCAACAATTGCATGTAAATTTTCAATTAGTGTAGGAAATTTCAAATAGTTTGGTCTACACTATATTCATGGAACGGTGTACCACTTTTGATACAGAAATTTTGCAGAATCAGTTGTATTGATTATGTGATTGTTGTGTAGAATTGGGTTGGAATATAGTGCAAGGAAGTTGAGATGTTCTTAACCCTTTCAGGTTTTTTTGGCTTGTGAGAATCTACGAGTGTTCTAGATCATGCATTCGGCACATTTTAGCAGTTGTGTACGAACGCACCTCACGGATATCACTATAGCTCGCCAATGCTTGCGCTGATTGTTGTGGCGATGGTCTCAATGGATCCCCATCTTCCTCCACCTCTAAGTTAGGGTTTATTTTTTTCTTCGAGGTGCCGCTGGAAAGGTTTTTGTGCTAGAATGACCCATATATGGTTGTTTTGCCTTAAAGGGTGAACGTTTGTTGTAAACAACATTGTGCATTATTTTCTCATCTCAATGTGATACTCCTTCCAAATGCACTGAAACATGTTTGAGAGCCGTCACACACAAAAGTGCAAGAGACAATTGTCCATGCGAGAAAATGTCCTTGACTGGTTGGATACCAACTTTCGGAAGTTTTTACCGTTGTGACTTGTTGTTAATCATGGCATATGCAATGCAAATTGGAAAGTCCTTGCAACCTACTTGGAAAAAAAAGTTTAGTGTTTTCAGTTACTAAAGGATCTGTGGTATATTGGCAACATATCCTACACACAATCCCTTGTAAGGACCTCTGCCTCAATTAGTCGGGCCGAGTAGTGGATTCTACGAGTTTGGTGCCATTGTGTAATCCAAAGTATATACACACTCTAATATTTGCAATTTTGAAGTGTTTTTGGTATAAAATTGTCAAGAAATTCTTTTGATTAAAATTTTGTGCGTTTTCCCGAAACAAATTGATTAATTTCAAACAAACTCCAAAAAAAAATGAAGAAAAATTTGTAAATGGTTAAAAGTTACTCAATTCAATTAGAATATAGTAACACAACATCTACAAGAATGCCAAAACAGATGAAGTACCTTTACAATATGATTTACCTTCATTTCATTAAATCAAACTTTGTTAACTTAATGGCATAAATATTTTCCTTTTCATAAAAACATTGTTTCATAAAAATTAATTCAATATGTAGTGGAAAATGATGCCATTATTTTTAGTTAAAGTACGTTGACCTTGTATGTGCACGAAAGAAAAAAACTTTATAGCATGCTTTAAACAAATTTTTAAATCCTCACAATTAAAGTTTACAAAAAATAATTGAGTATCTTCTTGTAGTATTGTACTTTAGAATCTAAAGACTTAAAATAGGAAAATGTTGTTGTAATTAGTCTCAATATATCTCATCTTAAAGGGGCATTTTTAGAGTGATTTTGGTGAAACATAGTCACTCTTTTTTATTCCCTAAAGGACTGTGCCTAATGCTTTGCCAGAACCATCCCAAAACTTTCACTTTGAGATGAGATATTATTTGACTAATTCAAACAACCACTTACTATTTTCAACCGTAGGATCTTTAAGTTAACTACAACAAAACGGCACCTAAAACATTTTGAAAACTTTGACCGTGCATACTGTAAGATACAAGCATTTGAAGAGTGCGAAATTGTTTTCTTCCACCGTGCCTGGATAGGGCCAACGTACTTTGACTCAAGATAATGGCATACTTTTTCACTACACATTGCATAAACTCAATGGATCTATGTTCTACCCTATGTTAAGTCATTGCACGCGAAAAACCACAAGTAATGGAGGTGTTTACGACAAGAAAAATAGACCTGCAACCACTAGGGATATAGAAAGTGGCCATTCACTTAGAAAATCAACTTTATCATTTAAATAAAGAAATGATTGTTGGATCTGAAATCAAAATGGTGAAAAGAATAATTTTGATTTTTCTAACAACAGAAAAAATTCCAAAAAAAAAATCTTTTATCTTTGTACGTTTTTAAGTGAAAACAATGAAGGTTGCCAAGATCTTTTTGTCACTACTACGTACCTCAAAAGAGTGCAATTGTCAACTCTACAGTACTACTATTCATCATCTCTATAGTACCATGCCTAGCTGCCAAAAGAGTAGAGCTTTTTATGTGTGAAGCACCATAACCTTTTCCTTGTAAGTTAAACCAAAAAATAAATTAAAATCCTTCAAAGATAACCCATATTCCTATTCTCACTAAAAATTTCAAGAAGTCATCCTGAAGAATGTATTATTAGGAACTTGCCCAAAATTGAATTGTATCTCACGAATTGATCTTTAAAGGTTAAGGGTTAATCATGTGATACCAGTTGTGTGGTTGCAAAATGTTAGGATTCAATATAGTCCTTCAAAGCCACAATACAATTGGATTATTTTCCAACTGAAGTTGGCTACAGTATTTAGGGGTTAGATTTGGCACTTTAGTGTCAAAGAATTAATATAAAATGAGAATAGATATAAGTGAAAACAAATATTCATTCCAAATTCCTTCTTTCACCTAGTTTAACCCCTAAAATTCTTGACAATTTCACACCAAAACAATTCAAAACTGCTAATTCTACACCAATGAGTAAGGTAGGAAACAAAAACTTTTATCACGAGTTTTTATTGTAGGATCTTAATTAAGAATTATTCAATGACACATGTGTGAGATTTTCTTAAACTTTGACCATACAGATTGAAATATTGTAGTGTTTTGAGTGAAAAAAACGATTCATTTTCTCCCTTGCGTTGAGTGGATTAGCAAAATTTGAATTCACTTGGAGTCAAACTTTGGCTTTGCACAAGGTCAAAATTCATCACCATTATGGTAAGCATGATATTAATTCTTGGTATACTTCTTCGAAGAAGTAGAGGTTCAAAAAGTGTCAATCTACAATTTATTTCTTATGAGCTTAGTATCTTTTAGTTGATATTCTGAATGGTCAATAAGAAGGTTCACACCACATATCGTTGTGGAAAAAGTATTAAATAAATTTTTTGAACATCTCTTAGTTTTATGTGGGAAGAAAGAACTTTTTTGGGTACCATATCTAGCAATGTGTGACACTGCTTTAAAAATGTTAATTTGGGTTTAAAAGTTATTTTTCACTAAAGACAAAAAAAAAATACTATATCAAGGGAAATCAATATCACTTGCTAGTATTAAAAATCTCACATTTAATAGAGTGTCCTAGAAAAAAAAACTGGAGTTGCCCAATGTGCCCGCTCTCTCCATTTGAAAAAAAAATCCCTATATGTTTTCAATCATAAAAAATTTATCCTCCCACTAAGTTCTTAATAACGCCCATCTACATTAAAATTTTCAAAGTAGAATGTTATAAACTGACACCATACAAACCGGCCACGGCAAATTGACCCCCTCGCTTGGACTTACCTGAGGGGGCGGTTAAGCCAAACCTAGCCCCTATTTTGTTTTGGATGTGGATATATTTATAGTAAGGGAGAGATCTCTAGTGTAAATCATGTCCGTAGGCCCCAAATTTGTCAAAAAATTCCAAAAAAAAATCCTCTAGACCCCCAAAATAAGAGGGCCAGAAAATGACCCCATACAATAAGTCGGGGCCCACCTTGGGTAAATCCTAGCGAAGGGTCAATTCGCCATGACCATACAAACCTAATCAAACCTTCAAAACACCCATTTTGAGACATTTGGTTCTTTAGATGTTAAAAGTTTTTATAAATATGTAATTTCCAAGAGTTTTGGAAATCTATTTTAAAGACTTGTTTTCCACCACACCTGACCCTCAAGTATTCATTGGACCCAGTGACGTGGCAAAAAGCGCCCTTAATCCTAATTGGCTGATGAATTGCAATCTTCCCAATGCAAACCATGAAACAGTCATGAGGCATTTGAATGAGGTTACCTTGGAGGTGACAACTCTCAAGTCCTCGGAGAAATACACGCAAATTTCAACTTTACACATCATGATGATTGCTTCTTTGGGGCGGCTTTTGTATGCAAAAATGGTGATCTATCATAACAATGGCTACACTTGAATTCTAGGTGAAGTGAGTTATCATATAATTTTTAATTTAAGCCTTTCAAGCGGAGAACGTTGATATGTGATCTCTTGGGGGAAATTGCACCGTAGTAATGAATTGAGGAAACATGGTCCAAAATAGTCCTTGCAACGGATGTACAAATGTTTCTAATGAGACCGTGGGTGCAGAAATCGGCGTCCGGAATCGGTGGGTAGCTTGATTTCCGTGAAAGGGGGGTTGCGATGATGTGTATCCTCTCTGTAGATGATGTTCTTCACGATCTGTTAGACTCGTAGATTCTTTTCTAGGCCTTGTGAGCTCGTAGTCCTTAAAATTTTAATAAGAAGATTCCACATTAAATATACTCACAGTCATTTTAAGTGCCAATAAAAAAACCCATGCCTGACTAAACTAGGCAATAGACTTTGAAGATTCATAAGTAATTTCCATTTAACCAAAAATATACAAAATCACTTGGGTTGAAATTGCAATTTTATTGGCTATCACCAAAAAAACGACTGTATCATTATTTGTTCTCTCTATATACATGCACATTGCTTGACCCCTAAAGGACCATTTCCACTTGAGGGGACAATTTGAATTTTGGGCAAGTTCCTAAAAGTTTTAAAAAATCTTCTTTTTTAAGAATTTCTATACTAATTTGAATCTAACAAGAGTTTCTTTTTTTTTTTAAATTGTTTTTTGAATTCATGGTTTGAAAGTTAGGACCACTCAAAGTTTAATATGGGGACTCCGGGTAGCTCCAAAATTTTTGCTAGAAGTTTCTATTTCTATATAAAATTTCTCAATATTTAAGCTCTATTGAGATTTCTTATACATAGAGACAATATAACCTTCTTTGAAGATGTCAAAATAAAAATCCTCTCTTCGGTGTTAAAAAACATTTTAACCCAAGTCAAACATTTTCACTCATTGTCGGGCAAGGTACCAAAAAAACTTCTTCTTTTCTACATAAAAACCTAAAGATCTTCGTATTTTTCACTTTTTCACTTTTTGACAACAATATGTGGTAGAAACCTTCTTATTGACCGTTTGGAGTATCATTTTCAACCATGTTAACTTCACCAAAAAAACAAAATGTGAAATAGTAATTTTTAAACCTCTACTCCTTGCACACTTGTATTGAATATGCTACATCCTATTCTCTACCTCTAAAATTGGTGTATAAGGAAATAACATCATGTCACACAATGTTTAAGGACTTAGACCTTGTGTAGTGCAAAAATTTGACACCAAGTGAAGTGGAAGTCTCTCAATTCAATTGGCCCAGGAAAGAAGTGTAGTAAGATATTCAATCTTGATGTAGTAACTTTTGTTTGAGAACTGTAATAATATTTTCACTCTTGATGTAGTAACTTTTGTTGAAAAGTGTAGTAAAATATTCACTCTTGATGTAGTAACTTTTATTTTAGAAAATCATAACATATTAGAGTTTTCCTGAAAGTGCATCCCGAAGAGGAAAGCCAGTAGGAATATGGTGCCAGACAGGACGAAACTTTTTTATGCAAGAGAATAGACGTCCAAAAATTTCATGTACTCCCTTTTTTCTGCACCAATGAGATGCACAACAATCAAAGCTCTTGGGTCCTAGCTAAAGCTCCCCTGTAGTACCCCAAGTTCCCAAAACGTTGACCGGTGGTTCCCCACACCTTTCGCCAAGCCAAGTCACCATGTGCATGTGTCCCAAGTTACTAACATAAGACCGTAAGATTCGTGGTGATAGACCCTTTACTTTGAGGAAAACTCTATTGACCAAGTCTTTGGGAATGAGAAGAGCAGAAGCATCACATTTGTTTCATAAGCATATTCCACAAGTTTCATGACATGCACAAGAGGCCACCTCAGCCTTTATCAATAAGTCCCGCTATGAAGTTTCAACATCCTCAAATGGCACAACCGAGGACATGATGTGTATGGAATATAATCACGAGCGTAGAGCGTTGCCCGTATTATTGGATTCCCTAATAACAGAACAATGGGTTGATGTGTAAAACATCCATTCAGCATTTCCCTACATCATGCATCGGGGATGACCTTGACATAAAAGGGTCATGCTCTTGCCGTTGTGATTTTGATGGAAGACTTTTGGCACGAATATCATAGCACCGTGAGAGGGTTGTTGTTCATGAGAAGGATGTTTGTGAAACGGAACAAAATTTGTTGTCAAATTAGAATTTATTATTTATTAATTTTTTGAGAAAGTTCACCAAAAACTACGCTGTCAGAAATAGTTGAGAATCCATAAACTAGTTCAACTCATATATGTAAGTATTGTTTAATATTTTTCTCCATTAACCCCTAAAGGACCAAATCTCCTTCGGGGGATTTCTGATTTTGGGCAGGTTCCTAAAATTTGAAAAAAAATCCTTTTTCTCTGAAATTTTTATTCTAGATTGCCTTTAACAAGAGCTTCGTGGAGATATTTTTATTTTATTTTTTGGATTTGTGATTTGAAAGTTAGTACCACTTAAAGCCAAAAGTGGGGACTCCGGCCACCTCCAAAATTTTTGACAAAAGATTTTTCACACACATAAAGAATATTTTCTTCTTTGGAAATTTTCAAAAAAAATTCTTGTCTTTAGTGTAAAATGGCATTTTATTCCAAGTCAAACATTTTCACACATTGTCGGGCAACGGGGGAAAAAAACTTCATCTTTTCTACATAAAACCTAGAGATCTTCATAATTTTCACTTTTTATTTTTTCAACAACAATATGTGGTGAAAAAATTCTTATTGACCGTTTGGATTATCATTTGAATACATATGTAGTTCACAAAAAAATAAAACATGAAATGGCAATTTTTGAACCTCTACTCCTTGCACACTTGTAACGAATATGCTACACCCCTTTTTTACCTCTAAAAATTGGTGAGTTGGGAAATAACATCATGCTTAAGACAATGGTAAAAGATTTAGACCTTGTACAATGCAAAAATTTGATACAAAGTGAAGTCAAAGTCTGGTGATCTACTCAACGCAGGAAAGAAAATGAACCATTGTTTTGACTTTAAACACTAAAATCTATCAATCCTTGCCGTGGATTGCAACCAAAATTTTATGGCATGTGTACATAGAAGTCTTTTTTAAGATTGTACGGTTGAAAATCCGAAATTCACTTAAAAATGTGATTTTCATGTCTCTTTTTGGCAGTGGCAGTTTTGGACTAGTTTTAGAGCAAAAGTGGTTGTGGTCCTTTAGGGGTTAATCCATACCTTTATTATTGTTTGCTTGGTTTTGTAAGATTTTAAATGTTATTGAAATGTTACATGTTTGAGTGAATGCATAACTTTAAACCCAAGCTCCAACATAACTAAAATCTACCTTTAAAACCTAGAATTTTCAAACCTGTGTCATATACCACCTCACTTGTACCTTGAGAGCTTACATTGCCTTTACTTGAGGTGGTAGCAATAAAATGTCCTATGGATGATATGGCAATGAGATTTTGTTGGTGTGAACATCAATATTACAGCACCATGCACCGCCAATTCCAATAGATTTGAACATTTGGATGTAAAAGAGGGCATTAGTGTAGTCTAAAGAGGACCTTACTATATAAATAGGGGGTGTCAAACCTCTCAAAACTTTACCATTACAACCGTGTTTGTTTGTTGTTATTGAAAGTACATGTTATAGTGGGCATGGCTAATTATGGTTGTTGCATGCAATGGATGTCATAAGGGGTGACTTTCAAATTGATGGATGTTGTTGCTATAATCAGACTGACTACTGTTTTAGAGAACAAACATTTGTTATGGACCAAAGCCCATCATTATAATGAAATGGTTGTCATAACAAATGCTCTTGTAAAGGGAGCCAACCGTACTCCCATTGAAGTCGTCTTGAAAGTATAAAGGTATGACCACGCATGTCACCTCTTACAAGTTTATAACCTTCTATCAGAAATGACATAACTTGGAAAAAGGTACATGGGAACTACCCATCAATTCTTTGGGAACATGGGGCACCATACCCCAAGGGTCAAACAATGACCCATTTCTAAAAATGAAACTACAACAAAGTCCTGAAATAGAAATTTTTTCAAAATCCATTTCTTCACCGTGAAAATCTTTTAAAACCGTGTTAAAAGATTCATAGTGTTAAAAGGTACTTTTGAATAAATAAGCTCCAAAAATTCCAACAAGTATTTTCAGAAAATGTTTAACACTTGATCGTCAAGAGGTGTCATTGGTGGCCACAATATTCTACGCATATAATGTCGTATCTGAATACGATAAGGTTGAAATTGATTGGAACGTGACCTCCCAATGAAAGATGGTAGTTGAAGAATTTTCAATCCAAAGGTGTAAGTCTTGCTAGACTGTTGTACTTTTTCGGTATTCTATAGAGTAAAATACGTCCCGATATATACAGTTCCCAACTGACGCTCCACCCTTGAACGTCAATCAGGAACCGTATACACAAGGACATATTTTATTCTCTAAAATACTAAAAAAGTACCAAAGTGTAGCAAGACTTACACCTTTGAATTGAAAACTCTTCAACTACCATCTTTCATTGGGAGGTCACCTTTCAATCAATCTCAACCTTATCATGTTCAAATACGACAATATTCGTGTAGAATATCGCGGCCACCAACAACACCTTATGACAAGGGTTAAAGCCAGGCCTTATTTATTGGTTTTAGTCGGATAGCCACAATGGCTACAGAGGCCACGGAACTGTAGCACTCCCGGCTTTCTTCCCAAACCATACAAAACCAGATTTTCTCCCTAAATATCTAATTTGGAGAATTCATCTACATAAACATAGAATTGTACATCCTTTTCGGCTATAGGATGGAGTCCCAACTATTCATAAGTGGAAATATGGCGTTATAGCAACAACCATCAATGAAGTTTTGGCAACATAAAATCATAAATTTCCCACTTTTTTTGGGAATGTTCTTTTTACAACGTGGCTCTAGATCGACAAAAAAATTAGACCTGGTTAAAGCCAAATCCATCTCTAGGGTATGCGTACCCATTCAGCTTACATTAGATAGGGCCCAAGAACACCAATTGCCACAACTAATCACGCCAAAAGAAAAAAGAAAAAAGCATGAAACTCCTTTTTTTTTTTTTTTTTTTTTTTTTTTTTCACCCTCCTATTCTCTTCTCTTTCCTCTTCCGGAAGAGGAGTGAAGCATCTCCGACGCGCTCTCGTTTTGCCGACAAGTGACAGAAAAAGTCGCAACCGGCGACGACGGCGGCGGCGACGACGACGACGACGACTCGGTTGTCGCTTCTCCTCCACACTTTTCACTACGATTTGTGCAATTTCCTGCCTAAATTTGTTCGCAGCGAAGCAGTCTGTTGCGCGTCGCCGAGGTACGACCTCGCATTGATGGCCGTGATGGCCGCACCTGCCCAGCTGCTCACTCCCTGACGGACTGCGCACTGCCTCCGACAGCCTCAACAACATTGCGTCACCTCCACATGTGCCAAGGTGAAGTCTCTCTGCTCTCGCGACAGTCGGGGGGGGGGCCGCTACCCACTTCCCTTTCTGTCTTGAGCGCTACCTTTGGGAGGGAAGGAAGGAAGAGAGATGGACACGGTCGAGGTGAGATTCGAGCTGTGGGACTAGGGTTGTGGCGGTTTTTTCTTCGTTGTGGGAGAGTGATTGTCGAGGGTTTTGGTTGGTTGGTTGGTTGGGGCAGGGGGGGATGGATTCGGAGGGGAGGCGGGTTTCTGGTCCGCCGGCGGGCAAGCACGGGAGGAACGGCAGCCTCTCCGGCAATGTGGACGCGTCGGAGGCCCACCCCACGCCCATGAAGATCCTCGGGTACGAATTGCTGCAGGGCATGAGCAAGCCTCGAGTGGAGGCAGCTGGAGCGCGGGCCCCGGCGACGGGATCCGCTGCGCAGTCTGGAGTGGAGGAAGCGGCAGCTCCTCTTCCTGAGCGACCAGTGGGGCCATCTGTGCGTCCTGAAGCTGAGGAATCTCGAGTTCTTTCTCCAGAGCCAGTGGTGCGTGGCGCTGCTGCTGAGTCTCGAATTGAGGAAGCTCCGCTTGCGCAGAAACCGACTGTGGGGGCGCTGTCTGAGCCTGAAGGTGTGCGGCAGGAAGCAGCTCCCGTGGCCGTTCCAGCACCTGAAAAGCTGGAGAGTCATGCTCCTGCTCCCAATCTCGGTATGCGTTTTGCCCAACCAGGGTTTACTCCATGTCTTGCACGTTGGTTGTCGTTGTTCTTCACTGGACAGCCTCATTGTTTACTTTGGTGGCACTCTTTTGTGCCTCCACCTTCGTTGTGGCTCGTTAGGGTTTGATACGAGACACCGAGTGTGTTTTCTCGCTAATAGTTACGTCGTGTAGTTGTAGTACTCTACCCACACTGCTCATATCATTTTCTTCTTCTTTTGGTGGAGCACCTCAGAAAGCTCTGGCGTGTTCATTGAGGATGGCTCAAGCAGCGTGGCAACTGGTAGCGGTGAAGGCAAGATCGAAGAGGTTTCGAGCCATGGAATAGAAGTCACCAAGGCTGTCGAGGCGGAGCACAAGGAGGTGCCGGCTTCTTCCTCCTTCACTCCCGCTTCGAAGCCAGGTACCCAGTTGCACAAACCTCGTGGTGATCAAATTTTATCCTCCAATAACTCGACAGCTGATTTCACAATGCGATGTGTCCCCAGGGTTGGCGGCATCGACGTCGGCGAAGAAATGGCGCGCTCCCAGCGACGCGGACCTCAAGGCGATGGTGTTGATCCCGGAGTATCTAGCCAAGGACATGGAGGCCGCGGTGGAGAGCAAGGGGGAGGCGGCGCCGGCGGGCCATCCAACGGGGGAGCGCATCGAGGCTCCCAAGTGCCCCATTGTGGTGTTCATCAACAGCAAGAGCGGGGGAAGACTAGGCCCCGAGCTCAAGCAGCACTTCGAGGATCTCATCAGCTCGCACCAGGTCAGAGAAAACGCTCCATCTCGTGATTCTCTTTGTGGTTTTTCGCTCGCACCGTGTTTTGTAGCCTAATTTTGTTGTGCCGGGTATTCCATTTCAGGTCTATGATCTAGCGAGTCACTCGCCGTCCGCTGTTCTTCAATATGGACTTGGGTGTCTGCACAGGATGGCCAAGTCGAGAAAGGACGAGTGCGCTCAGAAGACGCTCGAAAGGCTCCGCATTCTTGTCCGTCCCTCCTCCTTCTTTTCTAAAATACCTGTCACCTGACTGAGTTTTCACATGTTTCCTTTTCGGTTCCAGGTGGTCCACATTCTTGTCTCTCTCACTCACATCACTCTTCATTCTATTCTATGCGTTTGTTGTTACCTGACTGAGTTTTCACATGTCTTCTCTTCGGTTTAAGGTGCTCCGCATTCTTGTCTGTCTCACTCACATCACTCTTCATTCTATTCTAAGTGGCATGCGTTTGTTGTTACCTGACTGAGTTTTCACATGTCTGCTCTTCGGTTTTAGGTGCTCCGCATTCTTGTCTGTCTCACACGCATCACTTTCCATTCTTTTCTTTTCTTTTCTTTTCTGAGAAGCATGTGTTTTCAACTTCTGTTTGGTTTCAGGTGGCAGGTGGGGACGGGACAGTGGGATGGGTTCTGTCAAGCGTGGGAGCGCTTCGGGACCTTCCGGAGCCGATCAGTGTTCCTCCTGTTGGCGTTATTCCACTGGGCACAGGAAATGACCTCTCTCGAAGCTTCGGCTGGGTAAGCAAGCACACAACACGCTTTTACAAGGCTCCTAAATTCGCACTTTCACAAGCTCCTGAAGCACACAACTCACTTCCACAAGCTTCTGAAGTAGTTTTAGCTATGTTTGAAGGCAAAGAAAGAGCTTGCATAAGATCGATCTTGTGGTTTCTGTGACTTGTGTTTAGGGAGGAGAGTTCTCCTCAACGAGCAAGTCGACCCTGAAAAGAGTCCTGTGGAAGGCCTTAAATTCCAACACTGCACAATTGGATGCGTAAGTTCCTTCTCTCTCTCTCTATAAATTTGTGTAAGGTCAGATCTAACACTTGTTGAATTGCTTATCTCCATTCAACAACCAAATTTATTAATTTTTCTTCCTTTAACCACTATTTGTTGCGCCGTCTTTTTAAATAAAAAAGAGGGCTATTATATTCAAATTTTGGTGGACGTCACCAATAACTCAACTCACAGTCTGGAATTATGAAGAAGAAAAATTTATCACTGATCCTCACGAAGGTCTTATGGTTTCTGTTCTGAAAAGAGTCCTGTGGAAGGCCTTAAATTCCAGCCCTGCACGTCTGGATGCGTAAGTTCCCTCTCTCAAATATATTATTAAAAAACGAGGGTTCAATTATTCTCAAGCGATTCTAAAATTTCTCTAAAAGAAATATTAAAGTGAAATACTAAAGAATAATAGGCATACTCAAACTTCAATCACTTCAGTTAGTTTTGTTGTATATTCTCACACCTCATGTGCCGTTGTGCAGGTGGAGAGCCATAGTGATGCCTGCCAAATCAGTGGCTGCAGGTGACATCAAGTTTCCACATGCAATGCACCCCCAACACCATGTTCCATTACCTTCCTCGGTAAAATCTCCCAAGGCATAAAAAAACCTCAAACATTGGCTTCTAAACTCTAACATTCATTGACTATTATTCTCACCAAAAACACCTGCCATAAGATCAATTTTGGGGGTTAAACAGTGCGTTCAATGATGTGTGCCTTGTTTGTTCAGGTGGCGGGTGAAGAGCACGTCAAAGACGAAAGAGATCCTGCATTTGAGGGCTTGTTTTTCAATTACTTTAGTGTTGGTAAGTGATGACCTTGATTTTTATCTACTGTGATAAAAAAATTAAAAAATTAAAACAATAGAGTGAGGCAAGAGTTTTGACCTTTCTTTTCTCATTTTTAAATAGTTGAAAACGCCTCTGAACAGCTCTGGCTGTCTATAATCAGATCAAAGAGGAAAAAAGCGGCTAAAATTCACGGTACATCATTGATACGAGGAGTAATAAAAAAAAATCCAGAAAGAGGAGGCATCTTATTCACTTTGGAAAGAGCTTCAATGAATCCGTAGTTTTGTGTGGATATATGATGAGTTTGGAATGACTTGCTGTAGGAATGGATGCTCAAGTGGCATATGGCTTTCATCATTTGCGAGATGAGAAGCCTTGGCTTGCTCGAGGGCGTGCTGTCAATCAAGTAAGCTAACCATGTTTATTTATTCATCTTTTGGTTTTAGAAAACAATTAAAAAAAAAAAAGGTGGCTGATGGAAGAACCACTTGTATCACGCAGATGATCTATTCGACCTTCGGTTGCACCCAAGGTTGGTTTTGTACTGCATGTTCAGTGGCTCCGCGTGCAAGGTACACCACTTTCCCTTACTTTTTCCTCCTCCTACTTAAATGCTTAACCTCTTATGCTCACACAAGTGATGATACTGTTTGCAGAGGCGTTTCGAATATACTAAAGCTGTGGGTAAGAAAGAAGGGTGCCAAGGATTGGGAAGACATCCACCTCCCTAGCAAGTAAGCTCCGAGTGCCAACCTGTTTTGCTAGGTTCTCTTTCTACTTTCTTTCTTTGCTTGCTCATGGTTTTATTTTGTGTTGAATCTGACGATTTTCTTTTGACCAGCATTCGAGCAGTCGTAGTTTGCAACTTGAAAAGCTATGCGGGCGGGCGAAATCCTTGGGGAAAACCTTCTTCTGGTAGAAGAGAAAAGGTACACATCTCAGAAAGAAAAGATCCCATCTAATCATACAGAAATCACACAACTGTGAATGTGAACAATCTAAAGGAAAAGCATAAAAAATCAAAGAAGATGGTTTTTTATTTTATTTTTGTCTACTACTTTACTACCTTTCTCAACAGGAAGGGTATGAGGAGCAACGGTGCGACGATGGTTTGCTAGAAGTGATGGGGTTGAAGGATGGTTGGCACTCTGCTTTTGTCATGCTTGAAGTTAGCACGGCGGTCCGGCTTTGTCAAGTAAGTGCTTTCTATCCACTAAAGAAGAAGAGGTCATGTTATTTGCCATGAATCTTAGCCGCCTTTTGGAGCTTATTACAGAACACTCCATTTCTCACATTATTTTTGTATAATGTTGTGCCTTTGTAGGCTGAGTCAATCAAGCTTGAACTGAATGGGCAATCGCGGAAGCACGCGTACTTGCAAATGGATGGGGAGCCATGGATGCAACCCATGGGCACGCCGGACGACGAAACCAACACAATTGTGTTGATCAAGAAGCTCCCAGATCCCTCCTTGTTACTCAAAAGATAACGACAACGTTTTGGTTTGTTTCACTTCTTCAAGGATCAGGACAACACCAAGGTTTATGTTTACGTATCTGGCAAATATGTGGCGTTCTAGATTGGTTTACATTGATACTATATTTTCTTGGAAGGTAAATTATCTGTACAAGGGATGTTTCAAATTCTGTAGGAATAAGTACATTGTATTAACAGTTATTGGCTCGACTACAAATAGTTAGTGAAATTGGAAAGATTGTTTGTGAACTTCGTTCTCCCATTTGCATTGTTCTCGAATATTCGTGATCAAACATGCGTCTTTATCAGGCCAAAAGAGAAGGCGATAACACTTGACGATTCATGCAACATAATAAGTGTGCATGTGGAACGGAATAAAAGAGGAGTTGAAAGAAAACTCTCTTCAGAAAATATGCGGAGTTATCATTACCTGTCTACACTAACAAATCTTTACAGCTGAGATTCCAGGCAGAAAACAAAGAGAGGGAAACACTTACAAATAGGCAGCACTAATAATATACCTCCACCTTCTAATCGAGGTCAGAAGGAGCACTCGCTGATCACGTCACGTTTCCCATCTTTGCCCTGAATCTCTCCACCATTTACAGACATACGAGTGTGCGTGGGAATCATGGACTTGACGCTTGCTATGATGATCCGGAGACGGGCAGAATCTCCACTGGACGAGCTTGTCCGTCGTTGTGGGCGAGGCTCTGGCCTTCGGACTCCTCGAACTGCCACGGACTGAATGGGATCGACTTCAGCTGCTCCACATCGATGCTGGGCTTCTTCTCGGCCTCCACCTGCTGGCGGTGCTCGTCGTACTTGCCGTTGTACTCGTATATCTCCAGGTCGCCCCACGGCGTCGGTGCGATGTCCCCGGACAGCTTGAACCAGCGAGGCGTGAACTCCTCCTGCTTCGCTTCCCTCAGCCTCTTCTCTGCCCTCTGCCTCTCCTCCAAGCTGGGAAACAATCCAGTGACCAACGCATGAATCTCCATGAACCTAGTGCAGAAGTGTTCAGATAAGAGTCATACCTTGTCTTGTCAGTACCAGCTTTGCTCATGTTGCCCATTTCCAAGGCGTAGCGGTCGGGTCTGAGACGGGAATCAGAGGCCAGAAGCCCTTGAGGAGCCGTTTTGAAGCTCTTCAAGTCGTCGGCGAAGTAGGTGTGCTGGAATTTGTGGCCCTTGGGAAACTCCTTGCACTTCCACACCTGCAGATACGGATTTTGTGTGTCAAACGTCTTTTATAGATCATCTCGTTTAGGAAGGACACGAGAACGAATCACTTACTTCCTTCAGTTCGGTGCCCGGAACAGGCTCTCCTTCCACATCACAGGGCTGGCAACTCAAGGAAACGTTCCACTTGCCAGTGATCATGATCTTGGGCTCTTCGTCTTTATTGTACACATATCCATCCACTTCGTATCGACCCTTTCTGCGCGAGATTTAAAAAAAGAAAAAAGACAATGTAGGTTGAGTATGCAACTCGTTTTCAACACGGCCTACTAAAACATCCTACAAGAGACGACAAGAAACAGCACGTACCCGAACCAGCTACAGGGCTGGAAATAGAGAATAGCTTTGTCGCCAGTAGTGAGATTCTCCATCACCATATCTCCGGGTGAGTCGACCCAAGTACGTCCGAATATCACGTTGTGAACTTTGCTGGCCGGAGGTGTCAATGTCAACGTCATATTCGACTTCTTCAAAAACACTCGAGTTCTGAAACTCAAACAACAGGCTCAAAATTAGAGCAGTTAATCACACAACAATCCTCAAAAGCTCGAATTCTTCAACAACAAAAATGAGTCGAATAACAAAAGTCTCTCAAACGATACAGGACCGAGTTTTAGTTCGCCTCATAAAACCACGCTAAAATCATCTCGAAAAAATTCAAGTCCACTCCTAAATAGCTTCAGTACTAGATCAGACACTTGCCTTCCCACGGGATAAACATCCACCGAGTTACCGAGGAACTTCGTCCTCAGTTTTGAAGTGATGTCATAAGAAAAATGCTCATTCTCTGCGTGCGCAGATCCCATCGGCGGGTGGTGACTTACCTGAAAAAGCACAAATACGTCCTTGAGACCTCATGCCGTGAAAGAAAACGAGCTCTAAAAACGTTAAGAACGTCCATGTCAGACTCAAAAACAGAGCCCAAATCGATGGATCTGCAAGATGAATCACCTGCTCGGCCAGAAACGTGATGCCGTTGTGGTTCACCATCTCATAGGTCTCCCCAAGAATGGGGTTGAACGGCTTCCACGTCCTCTGATACGCAGGGTAAACTGACACGGCCCACGCACCTACACGAACCACGCACTCATTGTCAACCCACTCTGATTTTCACAGTGGACAAAGCAAGCAACCAAAGGGGTACGATCCAACTCACATGCATACACCATCTTCATGTAAGGGTCTTCACACTCGTCAGCCATGTTGAGAAGCTCAGAATATTCCATCAACTGCAATGTTCACACACAACAGATATCAACAACACGAGAGAAATCCTCACAAGGAAAACGACGCTTGGAACTCGCAATTTCTACCTCAGCCATCATCTGAAGCATCGTCATGGGCTCGAAGATGATGACGGGGAGCGTGACCATGGAGGTGATGTCGGAGCCGATGTACTTGTGCATCATCTTCCAGTAGCTCTCCCTGTCCTCCTGCTTGAACCTGCCTCTATTGGCCTCCTCCTCGCCATCTTCCTGGCCCCCCTCAGGGTTCACGACCTCCAAACCCTCGCGTCCAAGCACACTGCGGGAAAAAAGGGGGAAAAAAAAAAAACCTTCAATTTCAGCAAGATGACCTAAATCTCTCGCAAACTAAAAAATCAGATCAAAGACTCCTCTAGCACACGAAAGGAAGCCCCACAATTCATAAAACCCAAAAGAACAAACGTAAGCCCAAATCGAACTACATCATCACAGAAGGAGTCGATCCAGACCTGTTCACTTTGCTGTACGCTGCGGTGCCGAGGTTGGCGAACGAGCTCGTCAGGGACGACATCCAGCCGCCTTTCTTCGCCGGGGCACTCATGGTGTCGAACTTGCTCAACCCCAACACGAAGCTCCAACGCCTTATTCTCGCAGCCGGGTAGGAATGGAAACCCCGCGGATCGAGTGATGCGTTCTCGAAATTGCGCGCCACCCAAAATAAGCTGGATCGCGTCGCGCACACGACGACGGCGATCGGTGAGATCCGAGGGAGGTGCGATCGCGTCGAGGAAACAAGCCGCAAACCCTGCGTCTGCAGCGCGAGCCCCGCAACGACGACGCTGCGTGCGCCCCCGTCCGCTGGACGAGAGTACTCACCAGCGGTCTTCGGCTCTGACCGAAGGATGGTACGGGGAAGACGGGACGGCGACCTCGGTGCTTCGATCACTCATTCTATATAGAAACATGCAATCATACTGATTTTGTAGATTTCAGTTCCGGTTATGTTCATCCCTCGTAGATCCTTCTGGTTTTTGGGTTTAAATGAGTGACCTTTTCCGTTCATTTGTTGGGACGTGACGGAGAACGTGACGGAGTGGATTCCGTGGACGAGATCTGGAGTTTTCGTTCGTCGACGAGATACAGTACATATTTAGTAAGAGATGGTCTTGTAGTTAAAAGTTGTTATACTAATTCTGGATTTGATATTTACTTTTGGTATGAGAGCAAAAGCATAGTAGTTGCACTAAAATCTGAATGCTACTACACTAAAGTTGGCTTTTAGTGTAATATAAACTAAACACGAACGACTATACTAAATATAAACTACGCATTTAGAGTAGTGATAAAACCGTACACTAAATGCCAACTGCAAGAGACTAATGTCAACTCCTCTAAACATTGCAACACCAAAAAAAATGACTTTGTTGAAGTTTAGTGTAGAGAATTGATTGGATATGAACTATACTTTTATGGTATAAATAGAGTATATAGTAAAAATAATATAACATATTAAATATAGTAGCCTGAACCTTACCATATTACAAAAATATGATTATATGTGTTTTATATAGTATATAATATATAGAGTCTACTACATCTACTACATATAATAAAAGAAGAGGGGTCAATACCCGGTTGGTACTCTAGCAATCCGTTGCGCCACGTGGCAATACCCAACGTACCCCAATATTGGCCTTCCTTAACGTGTGGCAATAGCTAAGAACTATAAAAGGACAATGTGTATCACCTAGGTCTGATGCCATAAGATGTGGCAACATGTGGCGTTTACTTTTATTATATTTTGTTTTAGTTTTATAATCTTATTTACCTTACGTAAACTTACACTACCCGTTGGGGACTATAAACAACATGTACGTTGGATACATTGTATGTACTGTACAAATTGTATATATACCATATCATATATATTTATTATTATAGAAAAGAAATAGTACATGATAAATCTATTTGAAATATACAAGATATATATGATACATATACTATTCACATGGCATATACCTTTTATAATGTATTGTATATAATGTATACAGTGTATAGAATATAACATCTATATATAATACATACTATATACTTTATATACCAAATACTATTTATAGCATATATATACTATATATTATTTGTAGTATATGAACTCTATATAGTATTTATAGTATCTTATTGTTAACATTGTTCATATTATAAATAGCTTGTATAATGTGGTGCAAGTGCTAAATATAACACATGGACAATATAAACTATTTTAGTTTGTGATATATGTAGTATTCTTATTACATGTAGTAAATGATATATAGTATATGTACCACATTTATATTAAATGTTGTATTTATATTTTTTTAATATTTTATTTACATTAATATAATGTATACGTACTACAAGTGTAGTAGTGTAGTACATATTGTATCTGGTGTAATATAATATTGTGTATTGTAGAATTTCTTTTATGTATGTATCAAAGTTTAAATTGTATATATGTTAGGGACATAGCGTCTAGAACATTCTAGATTCAAGTCTTTAGAACCTTATAGAAACAAGTTTCTAAATATATACCTCTAGGACTATGAAGCTTCTAAAGACTTGTTTCTAGAAAGTTCCGAAGGTACTTCCAGAAAGTTAGGAATTTTGGCTGAAGAGTTCTTCAGTCTTGACAACGCACTTCTTGAAGTTCTAGCTCACCTTTCTTGGTGTTGTTCGTGTAATCATCTTGTTAATTCAAGTTCTTGTTAGTTCTTGTCTCGAACTTTCTTCTTGTCTTGAACTCTCTTCTAGCCTAAGATCAGTTGTTGGTTATTTTTGTGTCCTTGACAATACACTAGAATAGATGATCCAACTGCAAGGACAACGCTAATCGTCAATTTGTTCACAAACAATGTAGTAGGGTAAATACACCACGCGTACCACTACACTACACATAATTTATAGTATTAGATACAGTTCATTGTGCAATGTAGATGATGCAATTTTCGACATTGTTTTGACGTTATTGTGTAGAAAAAGTGATATGAGGGACAATAAAATTTCACATGCCTTAAAATGTGCCTAAAAAGTTGTTGAAGAAGTGTCAAAAAGAGTCTTGACAAATTAATAAAATAGTGTGTAAATATTACATTCTTTACATTTGAATAAAAGATTCATCACATGTCACAACTAAAAACACCTCAAAATTTCCCATTCTACTGTATACCAAGAGTATACCAAGAAAATATTGAGAAATCATTGAATTTCTTTTCGTAACCCTTGGATCTTAATCCTAAAAATTTCATGAAATTTGACCGCATGGTTTGGAAGCGTGTGTTGAAGCAAACAAAATAAAGCTTTCAGGTTCCTTCTTTGCACATATAATTTAATTGCTTCAAATGTCAAGTTTCCGTGTTTTATATAAGGTCTAATAATTTATTATCATTATGGTATAAATGATGTTAGTTTCTTGAACATTGGTTTCAGGGATATCAAAAAAGTGCTGCATTCAAAAAGGGATATTGTACGATATTCTCAGGGTTTAAGGAGCAAGCCCTCATGCGTAGGGTTTAGGGTTTAAGGAGCAAGTCCTCATGCGTAGGGTTTAGGGTTTAAGGAGCGTAGGGTTTAGGTCTAAAGGAGCGAGTTGGGTGAGTTTTCCTCCTCACAGGGTTTAGGGTTTAAGGAGCGTGCTCACAGAAGTTGGAGTGGCAAGCTCTCCCTTTCTGTCGTATTTCGGGGTTTGTGTTTTGGCAGGTTTCTGTGTTGAGAAGGTGCGGGATTGATTCTCTGGATGTGGGAGGGTTTGTGAGAGATGAAGAAGAGAGATGGCAACGCCGAAGCGGGTGCAGGCGGGGGCGGTGGCTCGGAGTACAAGAAGAAGAGGAGGCTGGGAGGGAAGGGGTTGAGCCTCGACAAGTTTGTGGGAGCCAACAGAGTCCAGCCCGTTGTCACCGCCTCCCAAATCCGTAAGTTACCTCACCAAAGTCTTATTGCAACAAGAGATGCATCACATTTTCGTTGTAGGACGAAACATGGAAGCCAAGTTCACGATGCAAACTCCAGCTCTAGTTGATGTCGATTTCTGGTGCACACGCTGAAACCCTAGTAGTTTTTTGGGTAATCCATAATGGAAGCCCAGTTTATGATGTACACCCTTAAACCCTAGTGTGTGCGGATTTGTGAAGCACTGGTTTATGCTGCAAAGCCTAGTTATGCTTAGTTGTGATGCAAAGCCCAAAACCCCAGTTCATGATGCACACCCTTAAACCCTAGCTTGTGCGGATTTGTGATGCAAACGCTAAGACCCTGGCTTATGCTAATTCATGATGCCAAAGCCTCAGCTGTGATGCACACCCCACAACCCCAGTTTATGCTGGTTAAGGATGCAAGCCCTGAATTCCTAGACTTCGTGGTGCAAACCCTGATTTTCTTGCTGTGTGGGCCATCAGGGAAGCAGCGGGAGGCGTACCAAAACTCCAAGAAAGTGAACAAGTACCGCAAGACCTTGAAGCACCTGGCCGAGGAGGGCCACGAGTTCCGGCCTCGCGTGCCGCTCTCCACCGACGCCGAGGTACTCCATGAATTCACTTCCAGATTAATCTCTCCACGGCTTGAATGAAAGTCAGAGCACCGACTTCTTTCCTTCAAAACCAAACACACAACTTTCACACGCATGATGAATTTTGACATGAACGATGGTTCACTCTACAGATTCCTGGCAGCGAAGAAGCTTCACCACGCTCCAAGAAAGAGAAGGAGGAGGACAAGGAGGCTCCTTCAACAGAGCCAGCAGAGAGAGGGAAGAAGGGGAAGAAGGCGAAGCCGGTGTCGCATCTGGAGAAGCTGAGAGAGGAGTACGAGAGGAAGAGGCACGAGGAGGAGGAGATTAAGAGGGAGAAGCGGGCGCTGTTCGAGGAGCAGCAGGCGGCCCGGGAGAAGGCCAGCAAGGAGCGCAAGGAGGTGCAGAAGAAGTTCCGCAAGACCACCGGCAAAGGCCAGCCCGTCATGAAGCACCGCATGGAGCACTTGCTGGAGAGCATCCAGCGCGACATGAAGAGCTAGCTAGTCGGTACTACTACTCCTCTCTTCCTTGTAATATAACCTTATGGTGAATGAAACCAGTGACGTTTTTATATCAGAAAGGGTAAACTATACAAGCGTCTACTTCTTACTGAAGAATGTTCAACTTAATACATACAGTATTTACACTTTAGAAACAACACGCCGTTTGTAGCTAAGCTATAATCAGGAATAGCCCATAAATATGAAGCTCCTCGAAAATACAGGTTAATAGTTTCGGATCTGGGAACCTACTAATTTATTCCGCCCTGGGGCAAATGAAACTCAAAATCCTTGAGTACACATTCTAAGTAAAGCGTTTCTTGAAGAGCGTGTTGCGAGGTTTGTTTGGGTCTCGCACTTTTGCCTTGCCTCCTCTCCCACGACCACCAGTGCTGCACATCAAACGAAGTTGTTAGGACTATTCATGAGTACATACTTAGTTCAGGTGACACTAATATTCCGTGAGAGGATTTGAGGCGCCCACTTGTACTCCATGTAAACCCGGCCATCAGCTCCCGAAATACTGCTCATGTTGCCATGTCTTCGAATAGCCCTGTTCCGTGTGATGTCATCCACATCCTCGTCCAACTGCTCGATTCCCATCGCCTCCTCTCCAGCATGAAGCACCTGGAAACAGATCAATTGGTTGATGAAATGAACCTAGGTTGGGCAACTCTAAGAGAAAGAAGAAGATGAAGATGAAGGGGTACCCTGGTTAGCAGGCCCATCTGGTCATCAAGGCTGTGGTAGCTCAGCTCTGCCCCTGCATCTGCAGGTGGCAAGCTTGTGATCACCTGCGAAAGAGGGATTAGAAGCTTGCTGACTATTTACTAGTATTACCAGACCTGATGACAGACAGGTCAAGTACCTTGAAGCTGTAGCCTTGATCGATCAGGAACTGCTGCCTTTTTGTGGAATAGTACATTTCCTGTCAATTAGGGACGACAATGATGAGTGGTGTTCATTCAGCGAACTTGTTGATAGCAGTCAATGACGGCTTACTTGAGTGTCGGTGGAAACCAAAGAATAGAAGAACGCGTTGAACTCCTCGGCACCTCCTGCCATACGGTCCTTAGGTTTCCCCTGAATTCAATAGTTGTTATCAGGAAGGGTTGTCTTTCTGAAGTGCAAAACAATAGGGGTGTTGCTTTTGAGAAACCCTCACCTTTGCTCTTAAAATGCGACCCAACCGCTGCGCTTCTTGCCGACGTGAACCAGCGTGTGACGAAATCTGAATGATCACGTTGGCTTCTGGAATATCGATGGAATTGTCTCCCACCTGTTGTGTGCAGACAAAAACACTTTCGGTGACCATCAAGCCAAAAGAAAACTAGAGTCATGGAAGGAAAAATAGACGAGAAATACCTTGGACAGGAACACCGTGTTGACTTGTGGACTATGCTTGAATGCGTACAGAATCCGTGTCCGCTCATGATGGCTGTAAAATAATAACACCACATCCCAAGCAATTCTTCAGCTCTTCAACCAAAACAACTACATTAGTGTTCATTGACTTTGCGTTTAGTGCTTGAATGCTCCGTGTTTTCTTCGACAAGGAGTTACCTGGTTGGTCCATAGATGAACGGCTTCCGAAGCTTGGTTGCGTACTCACGAAGCGCGAACAAGTTATCCGAAAAGACGATGATTTTGTCACCGCGTTGCTGCTCGTGAAACCGGATCAAAAACTCACAGGCACGGAACTTGTTTGGATTCATCACGTAGAGTCCCTGCAACACCGTTGCCATTTATCAGCGGTTGAAAGCAAAGACGAACTTGCTTGGATTCATCTGCAGCGTTGGAGACGCACCTGTTTCTTTCTTGAGTTCTCCTTCTTGAGATACTCTCTGTAAAACTCTTTGGTCATGGGGCACCAGACCTCGGCGCACTGCACATTGGCAATGAACCCTCCTTTCACGAGATCCAGCCAATTGGCCTCGTACAGCTTGGGTCCAATGAGGAAATTCAGATCACTGATGCGCTCATCCTCACGAACAAGAGTGGCTGCAGAAAATAATGTATCAGTCCATGATATCCAAAAAATCAGTGCGCCATCTAAAGTAGCAAGTCCAAATGCTCACACTGTAATATACTTATGATAGTATTGTACTCATGAATGGAATACACGAAGAGTCAGAGGATAAAACTAATTCCACACTCACCAGTGAGCCCGAGTTTGCAGTGTGACTTAGTGATGCTGATGACTTTCCGAAACATGTGCGCTGGTACAACGTGCACCTGCGTAAATTTCACATGATGAACATTCACATCTGAAGTTTGAACAAGATACCCCCTCTTTTTGATCGAAAATCACCTCTTAATAGTTCTCAATGAGCTCAAAGGAGAGAAAGGCGGCTAACATTCTTCAGGGTTGGCATCATGCAAACTCTTTTTATTCACGGCTAGAACTACTTGGACTTAAGTTTAGAGACCACCAAGCTCTTCTACTGATCTTTAGAGTGAGTAGTAAAAGAGGGGGTTATCTTACTGACTTTACAAGGAACTACATCAGGTTTCAAAGGCTTGAGTTAAAAAGAGCATACCTCGTCCATGAGAAGCAGGCCCCACTCTCGGTTCTGGATCTCCTCAATGATTTTCTGAGACTCTTCAGAGCGCTTGCCACCGAACGCAACCATGTTGTAAGTGGTGACCACGACTCCAACGGAGCCCCGGAACCTCTCCTTGCTGTCCGAGGTGAAGCGAGAGATCTGGTGGTCTCCCACCGTCGACCACAGCTTGAACTGGAAGGCCCACTGGTCCACTGACACGGCGTTGGTGGCGAGGCAGAGCACGCTCTTGCGGATCCTGCACGCGGCTGATACGCCCACCAGAGACTTCCCAGCCCCACATGGCAGCACAATGATGCCTGATCTAGCACGTCCTGCAAAAAACAAGAATTTCAACCTCATTGTTAAGTTGATGAACGCTGATTTAATCTGCATTCTAAATACACCTGAAGTTTCAATAAGATACCCCCTCTTTGAATCAGCTTTATATAGTTCTCAAATCACCTCAAAGGAGAGAGTAAGGCGGCTAATGTTCATGAGGCAAACTCATTCTCCACTCTCAAAGAGGGATGAAACTACTTTAAATTTAGTTTAGAAGAGAGAAAAGCGACTAATATTCATCATGGTTGATCTCCTGCAAACTCTTTGAAGACGGCTCAAACTAACGTTTAGAGACCACCAATGTTTTCAATTGAAAAACCACTGAGGCCTTCTATTGATCTAGAGTGAGAAAATAGGGGGTATCATGTTGAAACTTTGGGAGTTTTTACAAATAACTCTATTTTGCATGGAGGAGATTTTGTAACACACCATTTCCAAACATTTTGCTCAGGCTTTTCTCTTGATACGGCCGTGGTTGCGCCTGTGGCTTAAGCTCAATGGCCAAGTCTGGATTCACCTGCCACACCCCAAAATATCACAACCTATCACCCTTTGCTCATTGTTCACAGAACTTGAGAATAAGGTCGATAAGAACACTCACAGTGTCGTTTCGAAAGTCGTATTCCTCCAGCATGGGAAAGTTCAGAGCATTCGGCAGGCAGCGTTGCTTCACATGCTCAACCTGAAAATTCCCCAAAAAGAACCATTATCATGCGATGAATAAACCAAAAATGGCTTCCAACGAGATAAGCCGTTGTCTGAAGACGATTTGTCCAAAATACTACACTGATTATCACTAACGGAGAGGAGTGAGGGAGGGCACTTAGTGAAGGTGATACTACATTTTCCTCAAATGTAAAGATTTCAGTCTTCACTACACAGAATATCGTGTTTAGAATTGGACTCAAATACTGTTAGTTTGCTCTCATACTGATTGTTATTGTCAAGTTCAATCATGATCAGTGTACCTCAAATTTGGTTCTAATTTCAGAATTAATGCGAATTTTCGCATCTCAGACGATCATCTGTGTAGGTTTTGAGATGGAGAGTGGTTTGAGAACTAGTGTCAACACGCACTATGAGCGATGATTAGTTTAGGAGCTAACCTGAGCTGGATCGATTTCAAAAGAGTGGAGCTCCTTCTCTTCGGCACCAGCTGCAGCATCATCAGTGCCTAGGAGCTCTGTATCAGCAACTCCTGTTTCATGCGGCGCTCTGCTCACTGAAAAGGACGAGGATCCACCTCCAGGCGCCTGCACATATTCATTTGACAATTAGGTTATGGCATGGATCAAGAAGCTTAAACCCTGAACCTGGCCTACACAGGTCCATTGGATGTGAACCGAGAATAAGCACTTCCGGCACTTCAACCCTGAAACCTAAGCCTGGCCTGGACATGTCCTTTTGATAGCCAGACCACGAAGCTTAAACCCTAAACATTAAACCCTGGCCTGCACATGTCTGTTTAACAACCAGCTTATGTTATGGACCACAAGAATAAGCCTGAAACCCTAAACCTGGCCTGAACATGTCCAGGTTATGGAGTAAATCAAGAGCCTTAAACCCTAAACCCTCACCTCACTGGGACTCATTCTGGAGCGTGAAATGACCTCATCTCGCAGCAGTTTCTGCAGAACCTGCACAACAAACCATTCAACCGAGTTCAGACAAGTTTACAAAGACAAAGGGCGCCAGGCACATGTGAAGGATGCAACCTCTGGAAACGGCGACTCCACAAAGTAGCGATTCTTCTGCAGGACCAGCTTCACTTTGCCGTAGTTTAAGGTCGAGCCTCGAATAAAATCCACAATCTCTTTCGGCAGCTTCGTCTTGGAGAGCCGATCCAAGACCGTGATGATCGTCTCTGTCTCAAGCCCCACAGACACTGCGGCGTACAACGAGTGCGGAGTCAAATTGTACTCGTGCATCATCTCCGGCCTGCACACAAAACAATTCTAAAGTGAGGCGAAGATACCATGAGTTTTATCTAAAAGGAGGGTGAAAGTCATGGTACAACACGACTGAAACTACTTCTAACTTGAGTTTCATGACCACCAAGCTCTTCCATTCTAAATTGACGGAAACTACACCTGCACACGGGCTCCGCAATGGCGATGAGGAAGTCGTACGCTTGCTTGTACAAGCTGGAGAAGGTCTCCAGAAAGATGCGGCCATCTGCACACACCCACAGCGGACGGTTGCCGTGGTCCGGCTTCAGCTCCAGCTTCGTGAAGTCCTGCCTCTGGATCTCCTCCACCGTGTCATCCGGATCGTCCATGTCCATCATGGTTCCTGCGTCACAAACCCCCGTCCCTGTCAATCCCCAAACCCTAAAAAACCCTAAAACCCTAGCCCATCCGATTCACCCAACAAAAACCACCTACCCAATTGACTTTAACACAGGAGGTGATCTGTCCAACCCTGAACCCTAAACCCTTATCTTCCTCATCCAAACCCTAATTCTCTGCCAAACCCAGACCCTAAAAACCCTTCGCCCATCCAGTTCCTTCAACAAACACACTGCCTTCCCGAATGGAATTTGGCACAGGAGGTGCCCTGTCAAACCCTAAACCCTTGTTCTCCCTCATTTCTTTCAACGAACCCAGCCTTCCTTCACAAAACTTGGCCCACATTTTCCATTTGTCACCCAATTCAAAGAAATCACACAGAACTGTCACGCAATTCTCCCTCTCCTCGGAACCTGACCTGTTTTGCGAGTGAGAAGCGATGCAATGAGTTTGTGCGTAGTTCCTCCAACAAAAGGTGAGAATGAGTTAGCTTGTGCTGCTCCAAACCCCTAATTGTCCTTCTTGTCGCTTGGTGATCTGTTGTTGTGAGCGAGTGGATGATGTTGCCAGATGAGTACTACAATTGTAGTGCTATCAAGTTGGTATCTTCCGGAGCACAGACTACATAATATAGTGGAGGTGGAGAACTGTATTGCCCTGCCAAGGCTTGCCCCTCAAGCTACTCTCCACTGTGCAAGATTGTTCAACGATTGTCCAGATGTGAGTGGCCCTACATTTAAAACTACAGTACTCTAAATTTTATGTTTAGTGTATCATTTATAAATGCTGTAAGTTTTTGCTCTTGATGAATATTTTTCCAGCCATGTTGACAGTGATCACCCTTAAAGGACGGAGTGTATGACCGTGGAATCAATCCCAATTTCCATTCTACCTTGTGCTCTGATTTAAGTATTTTTCAAAATTCCAAACTGGAATGGAAACTAAACTTTATAAACCTCATTTCATTAGTTCGACTCAAAATCAAAAACATCATTTTAATGACTCGAATTCAGATTTAGAGTTAGAGCGAGAAGTTTCTAAAATACACTACATTGAGATCCATGTGACTCACAAACTTTATCTTCTTTAAATATAACATGATTACCTCGATGAGGCAAGTTTCATCAACATCTAACAATTACACATTCAATGAACTCTCTAGAACGAGAGTTGGATGAAAAATGACCGTTTATAGCGATCGTCATCCTCAAAATGTTTAAGGGTTAAGTAGTATAGATAGTTGTATTCTTAGTAAAAATCTTCAATAAAGTAATAAGTTACGGCGCTTTCAAATCATAGAATATCACTACACTAAACATAATATCTAGTGTAGTGGTTTTTTTAGTGCTCTCAGCAATACCTGTACACTAGTGGCCACAGTCAATTCTACATGAATGGTGTCGTGTTTGAACATGATAAGGTACAGATCGACTGAAATGACCTCCAAATGAAAGATGTTAGTTGAAGAAATTTCAATTTGAAAGTGTAAATCTTGCTATAGTCTAATACATTTTCAGTATACTACAAAGTAAAATACGTTCCCGTATGTATAGTTTCCAGGGTTAACAAAATCCACTACACTCATCAGCTCCCACTACAACAACATCTGTTACAACAACCCTATTTTGTAGAGGGAGCTGGCTGTACCCAAAACCGCCTCTGCACGCGGAAAACCGTCACTCCTTCTACCGCAGAGTTACAGTCTCGAAACCCGTCGCTGTCGCTAAAAACCAACACACTCCCACATGTTCCCAGAGTGTTCATATCTGAGACCCGTCGATACAGTTCAACATCTAGGTAAACCCAGATACCTATGTACAGAAAGGGTACATGCGGGATAGTGTTGGTTTATGGGGTCAGCAACGGGTTTAGAATCGGTACACCCGGAGCACTGCCAAGAGTGTTGGGTTTTGGGCACAGCAACGGGTTTCGAGACTGTAACCCCTCGGTAGAGGTGGAGAGAGTGATGGGTTTCCACCTCCAGTAACGGCTTAGTATCCCCGGTGCCAGTCTCTCACATCTGCAGCCTTCCAACGCCGTCCATGCAGCTGGCTGTTGCTCGTGTCGGAGTCCGCGATTGCACCGAAACCACCATCGCTGGGGAGCAAGCAACTTTGTTCGGGGAGCCAACCCGCATTCCCTCAAGAAAAACTTGAAAAAGGTGGAATCTTGGTCGAGGTTGAGGTTTTTCTGCTGCTGGGTTTAGTTCCTGTGCTCATGTTTTTGAGTGCAGTGTGAAGGTTGGCCATGGCGACGAAAGGCGGCTGGATGTCGTCCCTGACGAGCTCGTTCGCCAACCTCGGCACCGCGGCCTACAGCAAAGTGAACAGGTGGGGAGCCTCTAGCCCTAATGATTTCTTTCATGACGTGCTTGCTAATGATTCCTCTTTTTTACAGCGTGCTTGGACGCGAGGGTTTGGAGGTCGTGAACCCTGAGGGGGGCCAGGAAGATGGCGAGGAGGAGGCCGTCAAAGGCAGGTTCAAGCAGGAGGACAGGGAGAGCTACTGGAAGATGATGCACAAGTACATCGGCTCCGACATCACCTCCATGGTCACGCTCCCCGTCATCATCTTCGAGCCCATGACGATGCTCCAGAAGATGGCTGAGGTAGTACAGGTGTTTGTTTTTCATGCAGTTTTTCTGAATCGTTAGGGCTCTATTGATTAACGTGGTCTTGTGTGCAGATCATGGAGTACTCTCATCTGCTCAACTTGGCGGATGAGTGTGAAGACCCTTACATGAAGATGGTGTATGCCTGTGAGTACAGTGTTTTTTGTTGTTGTTCGTTGTTTTGTTGTTTGCTTGTGCTTAAGGGGAAACACGTGATGTAATGTGCAGGCACCTGGGCCGTGTCAGTTTACCCTGCGTATCAGAGGACGTGGAAGCCTTTCAATCCTATTCTCGGCGAGACTTATGAAATGGTGAACCATAACGGTGTGAGGTTTTTGTCCGAGCAGGTGAGAAAGCACCATTCTCTCATGTATGATCATCTCTGAGTTTGTGATGTAGGCCTAGGATTTACGAATATGTTTGTGTGTTTTGACAGGTAAGTCACCATCCCCCGATGAGTTCCGGACACGCTGAGAACGAGCATTTTTCTTATGACATCACGTCAAAGCTGAGGACGAAGTTCCTCGGAAACTCGGTGGATGTTTATCCCGTGGGAAGGCAAGCATCTTGGATCTGTCGAGTACTTTGAGGAGTTAGACTTGTCTTTTGTGAACATGTCTGCCTAATCGTTTGAGCCTGTTTGTGTGAGTTCCAGGACGCGAGTCTTGTTGAAGAAGTCAAATATGACGTTGACATTGACACCTCCTCCCACCAATGTTCATAATCTCATATTCGGACGCACTTGGATCGATTCTCCTGGAGACATGGTGATGGAAAATCTCACCACTGGCGACAAAGTCATCCTCTATTTCCAGCCTTGTGGTTGGTTCGGGTATGCCGTTTCTTCAAATGGCTTTTGTCGTCTGCTTTTTGAAGAAATTAGTGGATGATTACATGTTCAGAGCGTGAATTCTCTTCTGTTTATGCAGGGGTTAGTTACAGGAAACTGCTGCTATTTCTAATGGCAAGCATTGAGAGATGTGTGTCTTTTCTCGTGTTGTTCTTGCAGAAAGGGTCGGTATGAAGTTGATGGATACGTTTACAGCAAAGACGAAGAGCCGAAGATGATGATCACTGGCAAGTGGAACGAATCGCTAAGTTGTCAACCATGTGATGCGGAAGGTGAACCCATCGAGGGCACCGAGTTGAAGGAAGTAAGCAATCCGCTCATTTATCTCTCAAACTTCATCTCTCATTAAGATTCCACTTCCTTCTTGTACTGAAGTTTCTCATCCTTTCTCCAGGTTTGGAGGTGCGCGGATCTGCCCAAGGGCGACAAGTTTCAGTACACCCAGTTCGCGCATGAAATCAACAGCTTCAAAACTGCTCCTCAAGGGCTTCTGGCCTCTGATTCCCGTCTCAGACCCGACCGCTACGCTTTGGAGATGGGCGACATGAGCAAAGCTGGCACTGACAAGACAAGGTATGACTCTTATCTGAACACTTCTGCACTAGGTTCATGGAGATTCATGCGTTGGTCACTGGATTGTTTTCCCAGCTTGGAGGAGAGGCAAAGGGCAGAGAAGAGGCTGAGGGAAGCGAAGCAGGAGGAGTTCACGCCTCGCTGGTTCAAGCTGTCCGGGGACATTGCACCGACGCCGTGGGGCGACCTGGAGATATACGAGTACAACGGCAAGTACGACGAGCACCGCCAGCAGGTGGAGGCCGAGAAGAAGCCCAGCATCGATGTGGAGCAGCTGAAGTCGATCCCATTCAGTCCGTGGCAGTTCGAGGAGCCCGAAGGCCAGAGCCTCGCTCACAACGACGGACAAGCTCGTCCAGTGGAGATTCTGCCCGTCTCCGGATCATCATAGCAAGCGTCAAGTTCACACACTTGACTAACCTGGTATGTTTGTAAATGGTGGAGAGATTCAGGGCAAAGATGGGAAACGTGACATGTTCAGAGTGCTCCTTAGGAATGTTGAAAGTCTCTTCTGCCGAACATCCAGTTGTAAAGACCCGTTATGTTACATTGATGGAAACTGGTTACACTTATCGTGTAGCTTCCAGGCTCCCTGTGTCATTCTTTTGCGAGCTTCTGTTCCGTGCTCTAGCTCTTAGTGCTTTAGGGTTTAGGGCTTTCGTCTCTTTGTGTTCTATCTGACAAGTTCGTGTTTTTCTAGACAGGGGGTATCTTTCTTGTCAAAAACACGTGTTAGTCTATTTTATTTAGTTGATTTATGGTTGATTAAGTATATGGGAGAGTCTGACACCTATCTTGGAAGTAGAGTGTGTTTGTTCAATATAGATCATGAGGGTTGCAATTCCTTCCTCCGTATGAGAGCCATAATAGGCACAGAGATAGTTGCAATTACCCATTGCAGCCTTCACACTGGGAACACCGGCGGCATAAAGGCTTACTCATGGCCGGCTATGATTGTTCTTCCCCCACTTTCACAGCCTTCACGTGGTGAGAGGCATGTTGATGTTGCAAGGTGTCAAAGTCACGTCAATGGCGAAGCTTGCCAGTCGATTTACAGCTTGCAATCTATGACAATTTTGTCACGGAAGGGATACTGTACAGAAAACCTGGCAAATCTGACGCTTTTGCAGTGGACACACCAAATTCTGAGGAGCTAGCTCATTATTTTGGTACACAATCGGAGCAATGTGGCAGAAATCATTGCCGGCCGCAGCAGGACAGTGGTCTGGTCAGGTGCTCTTATATAATTGAGGAAGAAGAGCAATACTCGTCGTAATGGTTCTCCTCTTGGAGGCAGCGAACATGTTCACTCGTCTCTGATTGACAGAGAGCTGCAGTATTTTAGATTATTTGTGTAGAGACTAATTTGGTTTCTTCTGCAAGTAACTTATATGGTGATGAAGTCTTGGAACTCGGGAGAGGCAACCGCTGGTTTTGGTGGATCTCGAGGTTTTAGGCACGGGAAGCGGCCGATTGCGCACTCCAAGAGTGTGAACCCCAGGCTCCAGATATCAGCTGCATATCCATACTCTCCTCCATTGCTGTCCGGATCGAAGCGCTCTGGGCTCATGTACGCGCACGTCCCTACAAACAAGTTGCGACACCAAATTCAACGAAAATCCCATTCCCCGACTCCTCCTATCATTCGCCGCGGCCATTACCTCACACTCCCCTGTGGCTCAGCCCCGCCGCATTCGCATATCTAATCGCCTTCCTTCACTCTTGCGCTAAACCCTAGCTCCAAACCCTAGCACCGAACCCTAGCTCCGCTAATGCGAACCAATTCTTCCCCGCCACTCCCTGCCCGCACTCCTACACCCTGATCCAACCTCCAAAACACCATATCTCCCTCCGCCGCGGCCCGAGACCGTAACGCACACCCTCTCACACCGAACTCCCGAAACAATACAGACACAGAACGCGACCTCCCGAAACAATACAGACACAGAACGCGAGCTCCCGAAACAATACAGACACAGAACGCGAGCTCCCGAAACAATACCGACACAGAACGCGAGGATAAGAGAACTACACTAAAGATGACATTTAGTGTAGTTGTACGAATAGTGTACTTATCCTAGTACACTATTTGTTAAAAAGTTGGCAATTCGTGTTAGCTGCCATTGTCATTTATAATAACCTCCAATCATCCACCTATCCTAGTACACTATTTGTAATAAGGTTGACAATTAGTACTAGTATTTTGACCTATTGTCTCCAAGGGGAAAGAGCTGTAACTTGACTTGCTAAACATTGATGATTAAATTTGATAAAAATTTGATAGCAATGTAATTACAAAAGCACTTTATTGTGAACTACATTGTATATCAACTTCTCTTTTGAATATGGTAGTCCTTGCAAAAGCACCGAAACATTTTTGAGTGCAGTGGCACGTGAAAATGCAACATACAATTGCCCCTGCAAGAAACATCCTTTGTCAGATAATTCTCAGCCGCGGGAAGCCATTGTCCTTGTGATCTAGTATACTGACCCGTTGTCTCCAACGGGGCAAGAGTGGTCCCCTTGATATTTAGGTTTGCGAGATATTAGGGTCTTTAAAGTGTGTGGACCATTTTTACAATCACATATTTTACCCTTATAATACGGAAAAGGTATTAAAATTTACTAAAATCTATACCTTTGGCTTGAAGATTCTTCAATTACCTCATTTGAAGATTCTTCAACGAACATTTTTCAATATCTAAACCTTTTCTAATACAACATTATACATGGAAAATACATAACCATTTTGCAACTTCTCAAACATGTAGTAGGTGCAATAATGATGTGAATTTGAAATGTCATATGTCATTGAATCAAGCTCAACACAAACACAAACACAAACTTTTGTACCTATTGTATACAACTTGCAGCTTACTAATTCCTTGTCTGGTGGGCATGGTCTTAGTAGTGGAACGAACAGACACTTTATTCACGCCGGCCTCCTTCGGAGACCGGCGTTCTTCTTCTTCTTTCTTCTTTACACAACTTGCAAATACATAAAAAACATCATATTGCAACCCAAATGTGGCTCCAACACAGATGCAGAAAATTTGAGCAATCAAGAAACCATGAGATATTCAAGTATCTCCCTTCCAAACACATCACCCACCTGAGAAAATCTTCTACCACCTATAAAAAGAATTCAAAACAAAACACTCACACTAATGAAAAACAAATTCTTACCAATGAGAAACTACCTCCTTAAGAGCATCTCCACGCGAAGACAAAGAAACATAACATTCAACGAATTCGGAGTTTTGCAAGGACAAAAAGTTGCACCCGAGACCTCAAAACGGGGAAAAGTTATTTTATTTTAGATGTTTTGGTGCATGGCACAGAGAAATCTCCTTGGATGGGGGAGTGCGCCATTTTTTGATGTTGGCAACACATCCATACCCTCGCGACACGTGGCGCCATGTCATTGGTGGCGGAAGGTGAAAGGTGAAAGCGTCTTTTCTGGATGAAAAAAATTTGGAGCTTGCGGTGGAGCCAAACAAACGCCAAATCCTAAACCACTCTTGGCGTGGAAAAGATTTTCCGTCCTAGCGTGGAAAATTCCACGCCAGGAGTGGAGATGCTCTAAGAGCGACAACATTTTAAACCCTACAAATGCCACGATCAATGAGAAATGAAAAATCTACATGCAATGAGGATTGTTCCTACAAACACTAATCCTACAAACAATGAGGATTGTTCTACAAACATGAATAGTTGCTTGATTAGGCTGAAATACAATAAGGACTACTCTACAAAAAGTCAAGCAGCTAATCATGACATAACAATACACCAAATGTTATGTATACAACTGAGTCGATGTGCAGTTCCAATGATCACCTTGTAATGTTCAAATTTCTCAGCCGCTGCCACCACTAGTGCTAGATTGAATTGATGGAGCCTTCATCCATCAAACCTAGAAGTTGAAGCTCTTCTTCATGCTAAAATTACGAGCTCTGAACTCGGTTCAAACAACATCAATTGTATCATGCTTGCAAAATTGTTCACCATGCTTGACCCTAAACCTAGGTTAAGGAGTTGTGATAGTTGTAAAACAGTCATACTTCACATTTATTTCTAACTATTCAAAAATGAGAAAGACTGTAAATCTAAACTTAAATCTAAACCTAAAACTATAGATCCCCTCATGTATAGTTAGAAGCACAATCCTCCCTCAATTGCAAATCCAGTGTTTACTAATATGTGTGGGTCTATCTCTTCTAGTTTAGTGTAGAGTGGGCATTTTCTTCTCTAGTATTGATTGTATGCATGATTCCTAGTTAAAGAAAAAGTATGGTGGATGTAGTAGGAGATGAGGAGGAGGACGTGATGGCACATTTGGGCTCCTTCCCTGCCAAGGTGAAGGTGGTGGACGATGCGGCGAAAGAGACGTTCCTATGCGCGTTTCAGGATCCCGTGCAGGCAAAGCAAAATGCGTTCGTCACGTAGGGCGTGCTCGAGCTCAAGCTAGATGCGTGCGGCGAGCTAATGTACCTCATGAAGGTGCCTTCCTCTGTGGTAATAATCAATTGAAAAATGGATTCTCTGCAGATTTAGGATTTATTGTATGCTTATGTTTTTTTTCCTTTCCCGATATTCCTTTCTTTTCTCACTTTCCTTCTAAATCAAAGTTCTTATTTTTCCAATCTTGTACCTTTTCTCTTATCTTCCTTCCATGTTTACATCCTAGTTTGTCCAATTTTTGGGATTTTCCTTTTGTTCCATATCTACATTCTATTTTTTCCAATCTTTCTCGAGCTTGCAAAATGTTGTTTTTCTAAATGCACTAAAAATCTTCTTTACTTTGATGCTCAATGTACACGTAATCATTTTCCCAGTTTCACACACTAAATATCCACAAGTAAAAAAACTTATAATCCACTGTTTACTCGAATTGACATTTAGTTGGTAGTTGACATTTAGTGTATAGTTAGGTCACTACACTAATTGCAAACTTCACAATTAGTGTCCACTACACTAAATGTCATCTTTAGTGTAGACGGGAAATACACCGTTCCGTGAATATAGTGTAGACTAGACTATTTGGAATTTCCTACACTAATTGAAAATTTACATGCAATTGTTGACTGACACACACTTGCTTGAGAACAAAAACCCAATCAGAACTTGGCATGCACATGCTTTGATGGAAATTAGTGTGAGTGATCTACATCAATAATCTCTCTACACTATATTCAGTGTTTAGTGTAGTTTCCAACTTCAGCTGTAGTGCTTGGATACCAAGTATCAGCCCCAGCAATACCCGAGCACCACCAGAGCACCCCCCGTGCATTACCCCAGCATCACACGACTACCACCTAATCATCACCCGAGCATCACACTAGTATCACCCGAGCATCACATTAGTATCACCCGAGCATCACATTAGTATCGCCCGAGCATCACACGAGTATCACCCGAGCATCACATGAGTATCACCCGAGCATCACACTAGTATCACCCGGGCATCACATTAGTATCACCCGAGCATCACATTAGTATCACCCGAGCATCACATTAGTATCTCCCGAGCATCACATTAGTATCGCCCGAGCATCACCATGGTATCATGACTGGAGCAATCCAGGAAGAAGATTGTCGCGATGGAGAGGCTACGAAGATTGTGAAAGAAAACCACGCCGGAACAATCCATTGTGTGAACCTGCGAGATAATTCCCATCGAACACGACACTCTCGAGGCTCTCGCTATCGCAGGTCGTCCCCCCACAAAAACCCGCCGAAGCGCGTGCGGAGCACATGCCGCAGTAGAATTCATCTCCTCGCAATCTCGCTTCCACAAAAGTCGCCTCTCGCATTGGTGATGGCAATGTACTGTAGCTGCGTTGGATAGCTCGAGGTCGGGGAAGTAGTGGCAGCAGAGCGGGGAGTTTCGAAGGACCAGTGAAGATGGCCGCGATTGTTGTTGCTAGCTGTTGTAGTAACGTAACGGTGGTGGAGAGAGCTTCTCCGTGTATCATGTTGGCTCCCTCAACGCGCTTTCAGAGCCTCAGTAGAAATCTCCCTCTCAATTTAAGGTTTAGGATACGGCAGCAGAGTGGACACAGGGCTGTGAGGCGATTCCGGCAGCGCTGGAATGCGTCTCTGGATGATGGCAGCGCTGGTATGTTCACCAAGCCTGTGCAAGATACTGCAGATACCTCATGCTCTGTGTTGTGTGGAGTGTGGGCTTAATTTAGGGTTTGCAGGCGTCGCAGAGAAGGAGGTGCCGGCGAATTCCTTGGAGTTTACTCACAAAGTGGCATTGGACGTGCTTGCCCCGCCCGACCTCGTGTGGAAGCTGTGGACCGACATCAAGAGCGCGCCACAGTGGTAATTGCACTTCATTTTGAAGGTTTCGCTATTGATTTGTGCATAATTTTGTGGACAGTATGTGATTATACGATGTGGCAGGATGCGATGGATTGATCGAGTGGACTTCTTGGTGGAGGACGATGCCATGACCGAGGACCTGCCGCCGGGGCTGAGTCGGCTCTCGCGATGGATTTGCAGCACCATAGGTTTCGAGGTGGTTAACCTCCTCTTTGAAAGAAGGTTTGTGTAGTTGATGCTTTTTGTGGCCTCTGTCTTGATGATGTTGCAGTTGTGTTTGGAGGAAGGTTATGTGGGTCGCTAGAGTAGATCACGTGGAGTCCAGTCTGCCGGTGCGCGTTCTGAGGTGGGCGACAGTGGAGGGCCTGCCAAGTCGAGGCGAGGTCACTTTTAAACAGAATCACACCAAGGGCACAACAGTAGAGCTTTCTGTAAGTACTCTCTTATGTAAAAAATTTCTAAGAATGCTTATAATTTGTGATGTCTGTGATGAGTTGGTTCACACAGTAATCGATGGGAATGACTCTTGAATTTGTTTACATTTCATGTCCAGTGTCTTCTCTTTCTGAAGCCTTGAAATGTTTGGCAGATTTCACACTCGTTGCCTGCAGCTCTTGGCCGGGTCATGCAATCAAGTGCTCTCAGAGGTTTGGTCCAGGTAAATCTTCTTCAATCACTTGCAAAACATGTCATTGCGCTCTTGGTTTGGTGGTTTTAGGTTCCGTTGAATACACATGAGAGCATGAATTGGTAACAAACAGGATGATACATCCTCAGCATATTCTCTCAGTATAGATGAAATTATGTTGAACCAGGATCACAGTTGCAGGTATATTTTCTTGTAATATTATCTAAACTAACGTTCTTTTGGGTGCAGGCTACTTTGCAAACCGATTTAGAGTGCTTCCAGAAGGCAAGCCCATGCCTTCAGTCACGAAATCGTGGTCTTCATTCTCAGTTTGCGCATGTTTTTGCAAGAGTACACTCTTTGTGTTAGTAGAGTCTGATGACCTCTTAGTATCCGATAATGTTTTTCAATCCACAGGTTGTGACTGGATCCCTCTTCTCATTCTGATACATCTTCGTTGGATTCACTGTTGCAGTATGCTTCAGAAGCTGTCAAGCAACAGCGTGAATGTGTGACTAGTGAGGAGGATGGTGCTCCGGAGCGGAAGGGGTCACTTACCATCACCACAGACTGCAACCAGAACCTGTGTGATACACTTTGAAACAGTCACTGTCGGTGCTTGTAAATTAGTCGATGAGCCACAGAAATAATAGTTTGGTAGTTTAGAGTGTTATATCTGGCCAAGGTTCTATTTACACTGATTTTTGAAGTGAAATCAGCTGCAGCTTTCGAACAAAACTCTTCGTCAAAAACACCGAACTCACTCTACACTTTGGCACCCGCCTACCCTCTTGTAATACGCGTCCAATACCCGCTAATACCCTCTATTACCCGCCAGATACTCGTTTCACACCAGCATATGCCCGTCTCACACCAGCATAAGCCCGTCTCGTATACCCGCTTGATACCCGCCAATCATTATTTGACACCTCTTGGATTGGAACGTATCCTGTGGCGTAAGTACAAGTTTAACTACGTACGTTATACCCTTTTATTCCTATTTTATATCCTTTTTATACCTCTGGTATACCCTTCATACCTATTCTATACGTATTTTGTGCCGCCACGATACTCAGGCGGTACGACATCGTTCAAAACGAGCATGATTATAGAGCAGTAAATATGTGTCGTGAGACGGAAGTCTAGTTTTTTTATGTGTCGCAGTTGCAGAAGTGAACTCCGGCTATGGCGTCGTCTCCGGCTTCTTCCTTTTCTTCTTCTCTGTCGCCTTCTCTACGTCTCTGAACTCAACCTGTCGGATTCTCGCCTTTACGCGCCATGGAGAATGAGGTACCTCATTGTTGGAGCACAGGGCGGGGGAGCTCAATGTTGATGATGCGGTCTGAGCGTTTGTTAGAGTGACAATACGGTGGATTTGGCTGTAGTTTTCGTTTCCTAGGGCTTCGTTTTCTGGTTGCTGGGAGAAGTGTTGATTTGGTGCGTTTTCTTGACTAGGTCGTGGTTTCCTGGTGTGAGTGAATTTGCGGAAGTTTTGTTTCGTGTGCTGCATTAGGAGTTCAATTTTTGACGATATGATTCGTAATTGCCCTATTTTTTTTATTTTTTATTTTTTGGTGATTAGGTAGGTAGGTGCTGATTGAGAAGCATTGGTTGAGGCGATTAGAGTTGGAAGGTGTGAGACTGAGGGGAGAGTTCGAGTGTGAGAGGTGAGGAGAGCAGTGGATCAAGGTTATGCTCGCCTGTATAATTCGTTGTCAAGGCAGTGTCTTACTAGTGGAATTGATCAGTGCTAGAAGGTAATTGTTAGTGGAATTAACGTGAGAAGGTTATGCTGTGAATTGAGTATTAATTCTTCAACAATGTAGCTCATGTTAGGCATGAAATTGTCCCGCTTCCATGAGTTCCTTCTCAGTATTGGTAGTGTACATGGCATGTGTTCACCAAGTAACTGACCAAATCCGATTCGTTTGAGTCGATTGAGCTTCAAGTCTCTTGCTATTTGTGTTTGATTGGAATAGCTCACCATCATGACATAGTGTGTTAATATGATGCGCTTGTATAGGAGGAGTCGTCTGGGCAGGCCGACACAACTAACAGTCTTGAGAGAGTTCAGAAGCAACTACATAGTTGCGGAACGGGTAACGTGCTTCTGCAAGGTCCTCTGCTGAGGCGCACTGACATTGTAAGTCCTGGATTGTTTGTTCAATGTACCGTAAGCTTAGGGTTTAGCCGCTGGAAATGTAATCTAAAAAAACTCAATGCGCAGCATTTGACCACTCACCTTAATGATATTGTCTCTGCTTGCATAATGTAGGTGGTGTGATAGGGGTTAAATTTATGCACGCAACTATTCTTCTTGCAGATTCGAAGATGGGAATGTAGATGGTTTGCTTTGGATGTATCAACGGGGACGCTTGAATACTGGTGAGGATCCTGGAGCTTATTGTGCAATTCACTTTATACTTTTGGCTTGCACTCTGAATTTTCAAATATATCCACTGATAATTGAACGTATTTTCCTTAAAGTTGTGCTTTAATGACTTATGTTGAACAGGTCTCATAGGGGTGATACATCTCCGAAAGGTGTAGTGAAGTTTGATGCCTATAGCACTGCCTCGGTTTCTCCTATAAACATGATGTAAGTTTCGGTTGTTTGGACTTGAGCATGATTTAAGAGTACCATGAGAGTATTGAATTACATCGTATAGATTATCCGGCTTGTAATACATACCGAGATTCTGTTATCACAATCTTAACTAGGTCCTCCACCGTTGCTTTTTCACTGCTCCACGGTTGTATGAAGATTAGCCAGGTTTGGGTGACTTACAGTTGTGCTATTGGTGTAGGAAAGAGCCAAGATACGATGCCTGCTGTTTTTGTATCCTCTAAGTCATGCTTGAGTATTTTCTATTGAGATGAGATTAGAGTTTTCTGAAATTGGAATACTTTCTTGAAATTTGGGTAGGTGATGTAAATAAATCCATGGTATGGTTTGAGGATTATTTGATATCTCTTTTCCATCTTCTATGTATAGTCTTACATCCATCTCTACTCAGATATTTTAACATCTCAGAAGGAATATTTCTTCTGTTCGGAGACTCCTAAAGCCACAGAAGCTTGGGTGGCAACATTGAGGTGAGGAAACAGAAACGTACTCGTACTAATTATTCATCTAGAATTTCATATACCTCATTATTTTCCTTGTTCATTTCTGAGTTCATTCTAAAGCGGTCGTCTAAACCTCAGGATACAAAATTGAGGTCCTCCGTACTGTTCTCCTGTGTCTTTACAATGGCGAGGAATTTAGTTTCCTTTTTTGTTTTTTGGTTTGGAAATTCTAAATTATATATGCAAAAGTTGAAAAGGTTTCATGTAATGACGCAAACCACAGTGCAGCAATATCTGTGCTGAGAGCACACAAAGCAGCCTCTTCCTTGTTGAGTGGCAACCCACGAATCAAATTGGAAAAGGTGGCTACTGTGGTGGCTGCTGCCAACGTTACAGCTCAGAAAGCAGCCGAAGACTTGCATAGGTCAATGAAAGCTGCTGCATTATCTCCTTCGACGTCCTTTGAGAAGTTGATCCCAGCTGCTGCATTCTCTCCTTCGGCCTCTTTTAAAAAATTGATTCCAGTTGCTGCATTCTCTCCTTCAGCCTCTTTTAAAAAATTGATTCCAGCTGCTGCATTGTCTCCTTCAGCCTCCTTCGAAAAATGCATCACAACTGTTGACATGGACAGTTCTGATATGATGAGGGTATTCTCAACTCCCAGTATCCTCATAGTTTAGCCTTTGATTGTTTTTCAAAGGGCAGTTCTCCTTATCTAAGTGACATGCGGAGCGCCTTACACTAGTTCATTTGACAGAAATTAACATATTCAATTGTAGTACAAGAAGCAGAGTATTGTAGCAAATACCTGATAGCATGGTGTGCAGAAGAAAGCAATTGATTGTAGTACATTCTAAATGTTTTACCTTCACTTGTTTTTAATTTCTTTGCCCAGGAAACATTGAAGGTTAAAGACGAGGAGCTCCATCAACTTGTACAGGATATTAAATCGCGGGATCTGATAATAAAGGAGTTGGCAGATCGTCTTATTGAGACTACAGATGCGGCTGAATTAGCAGCTTCTTCGGTTCAAGTAGTGGATAAGAACTGCAGAGAAGCTCTGTCGGAAGTTGATCACTTACGTAAGCAGCTCTTACAAGCAGCTGAACAGGTGGGACATTTTTTTGCTACTTTAGAATCTAGTTTTTTACCATTCAAATAGGATCTTTAAATACTTAGTTCACACTATCTAAGCACTCTCCATTTAGAGTGCAAACGCATGGATAGTTTGATATACTAGTATGTGTATATATATCATGGATCAGTAGGGGGCATTAAGCAATGTTGATTCTCTTCCTGATTTAGAAATTAAATGAGCTGGAGATGTTACTGTATCACCTGCCATCACTTCGAGTGTCTCCGTCTGGAACTGTGTGCTGGAAAGTTGTGATTTAAAGGTGGAGTTGTGGGAATTTTTTTATTTACAACTGTGTTTTTTTTTTTCCCGTTCACAGATTAGGAATGCTAATGCACAAAGAGCAACTGCATTGAAATTTGAAGAGGTTGCCTTACTAGAGGCGCACAGAAGCCGTCTAGAGCTTGGAAAAGTTCGTGAACGAGGAGTCATTTTGGAGGCAGCTATGATTTGTGTGGAAGAGGACATTAGACGACATAAAATTGTTCATGAAAGTAAGATTGCTGAGAGATTGAAACTTCCACCAATAAGGTCCATTTGCAACCCAACTTTGCATACTATTATCTGCAACTGCTTGTTTCCCGTTTATGGCATGTAATACGTTTGATTCAGATATCTATCCCCAGTTTTTCACAATTCGTGTGCTTTAATTTTCAAACTGACTAAAAACTTCTTCCATGCGACTAGGATGGATAGCACATCGCAAGCCAAGATTTCCTTGATGGATGAAGTTTCGCAAGAAAGCAACATCCTAAAGGCCGCAGATGTCTCCTCCAACGTTAACGAGTCCATGCTTGAAGCCTGCCGTACTGACGCAACAACACTAAATCCTCAAACTCCACGGCTGGAACTAGCTGAGTCCTGTGAAGATGTTGCTTCAGGGGTGAGAACAGAATCTGACACATTGTCTAGGAATGCTTCAGTTGCGTATGCAACTTATCTCACAGAATCGGTGTCGCGCATTGAAGGGCTTGTACCAGATGGAGCTTCTTACACAGACCGTGGTGCACCCTCACTAAGCACAACCGATCATCATGAGCGTCAAGTCTCCTTTTGTGCACCTCTATCAAATCTTCCTGATATGGATCTAAATGACGATGATAAGGCGGCCCCTTCACTTCTCTCTACCTCTGCCAATTGCATGAGTGCCACCGGTGACGTGTCTTCCAAGGTGATAATTATGGCTTGTGAAACTGAAGACCTTGGCTTCTTCAGCAACGGCAACAACGAAATAGAGATAACAGTGATCGATGAAGTAAACACGATCACAACGGAGGACAATGAATTGCCAACAGGTCTTGAGCTGTCAAAGGAGATCGTCGTCAAGCCTGAGCAATGCAAATATGAAGGTATTTTCCTAAGCTTGATGTGTACAAGATACTTGTAGAAGTAAATTTATTTAGTGTACATCTGTGATCTATACTCCACCCTGATGAAGTGCCGGTTACTGAGCATGTTTGTAGTTGTCTTGATTTCGGCTGCCGACCATTTGCTTGGACTTTATGTTAGATCTCGTACCTTTATTACTTGTGGAACCAATAGTAGACCTTTTTAACTCACTGAATGCATCTTCTTATGGTTTCTCTTGTGCCTAGAAAGGCCCATGCTTTAAAATGTGATCCTGCGAAAAGTTCTTAACATTTTCTTGGTGATTAGAGTTGTAATCTTATTTTGGGTTGTTGTCGGATGTTAGGATTATTGTGTTTCGATCTTATCATTTTTCTGCAAAGTTTACAAGGTATGATGTCTTTTTCTCACCACTTTACCTTTGTCGCAATCGTTGTATAGGTTCTCAATTGACAAAGTAATCTCTATGTCATGCTCTGATGATACTTCTTCAACACATGACGTAATGTTAGTGGCGTGGAACTTTGATTCGAACACTTTTTTCTGCTATTTCTTCCATCTTCATCTCTTGTAAACCTAGGTTTGCATCAGCTATCACACAAATGATCCACTAACAATTTAAGTGGTGTGTGATCTTACAGCATATTTCAGGCTGCGCTGCTTCTAAATCTTGAAGGACGGCCCGAAGTAAGTGTAAGTTTTTTTCTTGCATGATGAGCTTCCAGAGCTTTTGTGAATACTGTGCTGTATCAGTTTTCTTTCATCAGATTTTCAAGTACAAATAGCTCATTGTTTCCATCATTCACTTGTGCATCAATAATATAATTCATCAAGCAAAGGTTGACTTGTAGACACTCATTACATGGATTCTTTTTCATTCCATGAAAATAGGTATAGTGCCGTTTCCTTTTACCTTCACATCCCCTTATTACATAAAAGCTCTCAATACCCCCTTTCCACCAAAATACATGTCATTACAATCATAAGTCATAGTATTTTGTCAAATAGGACATGATATAAGACATGATATATATAAAAGGAAATGGCTATTTACTTGTTATGTGGCCAAAACAAGGTCTTGCGTACTGTTGGGCCGGGATGGTTGGGACTACATATTGCGTTGACATGCATTGAAGATTGTTGTTGATGTTGTTGACAATTTAAACTTTGATTGAGGGGAACAATTGTTTTTTTAAGATTTTGGGGGAAAAATGAGGGTTCTATGTTCATCAAAGAACACTACAGAAGCATAGTTGATGCCTAAAAACCAAAAAAGTTGTGAATTGAGCTCCAAGAAAAGGGAAGTGGGGATTGCTCTTGTCTTGTTGGGGGTAAGGGATCTATACTTGTAGGATATAGTAGTCTAAATTGACTTATTATGTTGTACCTTCCTTCTCATTATAGGCCCAGGCTAGATCACATCTTGTTTCAAATCCTATTTGACATGTCAAATAGGATGTCTCATCCTAGTATATTCCTTCACTACCTTAGCATCATCATCATTAGCTAGAGAGTCTTTTATATCCTCCATGATCTCATATGAATCTTTGGCGATCACCTTCAATTTGGGGATGGGTCCCTTTTGAAGAGAATTCAAATGTAAGTGAGGATACGGAGATAGGGCAGTGAATAAGGTGTAGGAGAGGTGGGGCCTAGCTGAAACAAGATGTGATCTAGCTCGGGCCTTCATTATAAAGGAATTTTTTCTTCGGTAGAATCTAATGCTACAATTTTGTGGCTAAAATAAACTACTAATGAGACATGGTCGTAGTTTGCTTCAAGGTAGAAAATAATATTTAATCAGTTTATAGAGGTTAGCATATGCTAGGCCAATTTTTTAAAAATATATTTTATTGGTGTTGGAGAACAAGTCTAACAAAGGAGATATATTTCTCAACAATTTCTATATGATACCAAATTTGCTACAATATCTCAATCTAATGATTATTGCCAAACCATTCTTTCAATACAAGCTCATTTATAATTTCTAATCATCCTGTTTCTAAAACCATCATTCAAAATATCTTCAAAAGACTATTGTTATCAAATTAATTGCAGATTTTTCATAAAAATGATCATAATTGTAGATAATATACAAACTAGGAATATGGTAATTTTAGATGTAGAGATTTTGATTTTATTGAAAAATGTAGAGATGATTAGAAACATGGGATACCATAGCAAGGTCATCAATTTGCAACAATATAATTGATTTTAGTTAAATTAAGGTTGAATCATCTGTCAACAAATGAATATATTGATTGTCAATTCCAACTAAACATGCAATAATAAGCTTTCAATTGGTTTATCAATTTTAAATACTATTTTTTCCAAATAACTTCTCAAATTTTATAATTAATTCTTGGCAATTCCACTGTAATACCATATATAAATTAGATGCATATGAAAAGTTTCCACTTTAACCGCCCTCTCCAATTTTCAATCAAATCAAAATTTACAAACCTAAGTATATTCTCCTTCATTTGCTAGTAAAGGCAAACAAAATCTTCTAAGGAGATAAAAAGAAACCACCTCAAAGAAAGAAAAGAAGAAAACCGCAAAGTCCCGAAGTATATGAAAAGAAATCACCTCAAGGGAGTGGAAAGAAAAGGAGAAGGTCGAAAAACAAATGAGAAGGTCGAAAGAAGAGGAGAAGTCGAAAGAAGAGGAGAAGGTCGAAAGAAAGGGAGAAGGTCGCGAACGTAAAAGAGGAGAAGTTGTTCATGAGAAGAGTAAAAGAGAGAGAGAGAGAGAGAGAGAGAGAGGGAGTCTGTTTGGTTAGGTTTTGTTGTCTCCACACACAGAATAACACTCTCAAGACAACGCTCACTCTTCGCAGCAACGCAATCATCGCCATCGCCGGCGTCGCCGGCGTCGACTCTCCATGGCATAGTCAGTGTTGGTTTCTCGTGTGAGCAGAGTTTGCCTCGGTTAGGGTTTTCAAGGTTTGGATTGGATCGGTGTCGCGGTTGTTGAATGGTTTGGATTTCAGTGAATTGATTGAATTTTTGTGCTGTAGTTGAGGTGAGATTGGGAGGAGCTGTTGTGCGGTGGAGGGAGCTTCGGCGTCATGGTGCGGAGCGAGGTGATGGAGGTTGATAGAGTGGAGCCGGAATTGAGCGAGAAGGAGAAGGAGCGGAGCAAGAGAAGCGAGCGGGAGAAGGACAAGGAGAAGGAGAAGCCCCGGGAGAAGGACAGGGACAAGGAGAAGCACCGGGAGAAGGACAGGGATAGAGAGAAGGAGAAGGACAGGGACAGGGAGAAGGAGAAAGAGCGAGCCAAGGAGAAGGAGAAGGACCGGGAGCGCGTGAAGGAGAAGGAGAAGGACCGGGGTCGGGACAGAGGCCGCGACAGAGAGAAAGACAAGGAGAAGGAGAAGGACAGGCATCGACATGGACATGACAAGGAACACGAGAAGGAGAGGCATCATGAGAAGTCGGGACACAAGGAGCACGACGGAGCTAGAGAGAAGCATCGTGAGAAGTCGCCGCATGAAGGTGATGTGAAGAAAGAGAAGTCTGATCGGGAGAAGGAGAAGGAGAAGGAGAAGTCGACGACGAAGGAGGGGGAGAAGGAGAAGTCGAAGACGAAGGAGGGGGAGAAGGAGAAGTCGAAGACGAAGGAGGGGGAGCGTGAGAAGGAGAAACATGGATCCAGGGATAAGACGCGCGACAAGGACGAGAAAGGGGCCAAGGAGAAACATAAATCCAAAGACGAAGAGAAGGAGAAGCATAGGGCGAGAGACAAGGACGAGAAGGTGAAGGAGAAGCACAGCAGCAAGGACGAAGACAGGGACAAGCATGGGAAGACGAGAGAAAAGGACGAGAAGGTGAAGGAGAAGCACAGCAGCAAAGACGAAGAGAAAGAGGAGAAGCGGGAGCGTGAGAAGGAGATCGAAAAGGAGAAGGCCAAGGAAAGGGAACGAGAACGCGACAAAGAGAAGGAACGAGAGCGAGAGAAGGAAAGAGAGGAGAGAGAGAGGGACAGAGACCGAGAACATGAAAAAGACAGACGAAGCAGACATCGAGAGCATGAACACAATGAGAGAGAATCAGAGCGTGAACATGACAACCAGCGCTCCACTAGAGACATGGATATCGATGACAATCCTGGCGCAGAGAAAGACCCTGACCAACAACATGTCTCTAGCTCTGAATTGGCGGATCGGCTTGCCAGGTAAAGGTGGTGAAGTTTTGTATGTGATTGAATGTTGTCTTGTTTTGTGGAATTTATGTACTATCTGAGTAGGTGTAAGTAGACTCATTACTTTACGTTGGCATCGTGCAGAATGCGGGAGGAGAGAAGAAAGGCTAATTTTGATCGGAGACCCGGGAGACGAGGTATTAGGGCATCAGAGAAGCCGGAGGATGTAGACGACATTGCATCTTGGGTGACTAAGAGCAGGCAGCTAGATGAGAAGAAGAAGGCGGAAGAAAGGGAGAAAGCCGCACGGATGGCGAAAGCTTTAGAAGAACAGGTGGGTTCCGGGACTTGACTGTACTTGACTTGACAGGTGGGTTGACGGGACTTGATGTGATGTTAGTGAGCACGAGGTTGTCGTCGTTGTAAAGTGGTAATGAAACTGATGCTATCTCGTTCAATGTGTGCAGGAAAACGAGGAAGAGGACAGCGACGAAGAGTTTCAACCTGCAAGCAAATATTCTGCTAGTAAGTTAAACCTTTGTCTGTCTGATGCGTAAATGGGACTATAAATCTGCTGAATGATTCGTGGCATAATGTTAGACTACATATTCGTGTTACTTTTAACATTTGAGCTAGAGTAAAATGAGGTGGTCGATTGAGCTTAAGGTAATCTGAATGTGGGAATTGTGTTGGGCCTGCAGAGGATTTGGCTGGTTTGAAAGTCCGACATGGACTGGATAAAGTGATGGAGGGTGGAGCTGTAGTGCTCACTCTGAAAGACACGAACATTCTTGCAGATGGTGATGTTAATGATGGTGAGTATATACTATGGTGCAAGGGTTATGCAATTTAAGGTCGCTTGTTTCAGTCTTTCTTACCGATCACGTCTCGCCTTATATTGGGTGGTGATGTAATTTCCAGAGTTTCACCCGTTTCTCTTTCTGTTCCTGCAGAAACGGATGAACTAGAAAACTTCGAATTGGCGCAACAGACAGCTCGAGAAGAAGCCTATAAGGCTGCCAAAAAAGTCGCAGGAAAATACGAGGACAAGTAATATTCTATACCTTTTTGGATCACAAGTTATTTGTCACTGTGTTGAAGGTTGCTAAGTTTTCATGATGGGCTGTCGTTTCCTTGTTTGCAGAGATTGTTCCTTGCATTAGACTCATAAGGAAAGCATGCTGTTGAGCAGTCTCTTGTTGATGGCAATCTCCACTTTCTAATGGTCTTGTCCGATGGTTTTGTGTTCTTACGTAATTTCTTGTCTTGACTCTGCAGGTTCAATAATGATATGACGGGCCAGAAGACAATTCTTTCAAAGTACGACGATGCTGTCAAAGAAGAGGTGATTTCAGAATTGGAACTTTACGAATCAAACGGCATTTTCCCTTTTTGGGGTTGTTCTTCAAGAAGATAATTGCTTTTTTGTTATTTTTTTTGTTTGTAAGGCCAGATTTCATGCACTGCGCTCTGGTTTTTTAAAGAACTTTGAGGTATACCTTGGTATACCTCGTGGAGGTGACGATCACACAGTTACGCTATATACTAAGATATATTTAATGTCGATGAAGCTGACTTTAAATTGTGTTTGCATCAGGGTGTTACTTTAGACGAAACAGGAGGTATTGATGAAGAAGCACAAAGGAAATTAGAAGAGGTACGTACTCATACTGAAAGGACATCTGCACGACGTTGTTGTGATGCTATTTTTGTTTAGCATCGGTACTGTACAGCATTTCGTTTTTAGTATAACCTTTGCGTAGTTTTGGATGTTTTGTACAGGATTTCGTTTTTAGTTTAACCTTTGCGTATTTTGTTTCTGAATGCGTTCTGCCTCCATATCTCCAGGTTCGTAGAAGGCTGCAGCACGGTATGGGGGATCGCCTTGCTGAGTCCCTTCTCGCTACTACGTCCACTTTAGCATCTGAGTATTTCACTCAGGATGAGATGACTACGTTTAAGAAACCAAAGAAAAAGAAAAAGTTGCGCAAAAAGGATAAGCTGGACTTAGATGCGCTTGAAGCCGAAGCAGTGGCTGAAGGTCTAGGAACTACAGATCTAGGGTCACGGGACACCGTTTCACGAATGGCGATTATGCAAGACGAGATGAAGGCAGCAGCCGATGCTCGAAGAGAGCGTTATGAGAATGCCGTTGCTAAGGCAGCTGATGCTTCTAGGATTCTGAAGGAAGAAAGTGAAGGCAAAGCCATGGATGTTGATGAAAGCGAGGTAGTCATTGTCGGTGCGGAGGAAGAGGAAATTTTGCAGAAGTCATTGGATAGGGCACGACAGGCTGCCTTGAAGAAACTGGCTGAAAATGCTTTCGGTCCACAAGCAATTGCTGCACGTTTAGCAGGTACTTTCGTTTTATTTTATCGACAATATATTTGCAGCTTATGGAATCGTGATTAGCTTTTACACTTTGAATTGTGCAAGAATGCCCTGTGTTATTTTCTCTTAGCTGGTTCATCAGTATCATCAGAGTGTATTTTTCTCTTATGAGATCGCCGGACTGCAGAAATCTAGGTAATATTCTAATCTAGTCGTTGGTGTGAGTTTCTAAGTGGCAAATATATCTGTGGTCCTCTACAGCTGCTAAACAAGAATTGCCCCAAGCCCAAGGCGATGGCGATGCTGATGAAGGAAAGCTCATTTTCAGTGACACTGGCGAATTTTGTCGAAGTCTACAGTTGGACGAAGGTGATAGTACTTCCAGTAGCAAACATGTGCAGTGGCATGCTAGTTTTATATGATGTCAAGTGTAGTCAGGTTGTCATCAGTCTGGCTTTTTTTTGTATGTCTAGGTCATCAATTATCACAAGTGATGAGTAGCAACTAGGGTTTGGCCAATTTTTCGATGAACATGCACCACAGAAGTGCTGAAGTGTGAATCTTTTGATGCAGCTCTTACTCGACGCTCTGCGCCCAAGGATGTATTCCACGAAGAGGAGGAGAAGGAAGAAGGAGAAGTAGATCCTCTCGATGAAGAGGCTCCAGGAACTGCACCGGTTCGAGGGGGCTGGACAGAAGTTGGCGATGTAGACATGACGGACGATTTCAAGGAAATTCCGGAAATGGAAGAGGATTCTCTAGACGAAGTGAAAGAAGTGGCAGTAGGGAAGGGTCTGGCCGGCGTTCTGCAATTACTGAAAGAACGAGGATCCTTGAAGGAAACAGTTGATTGGGGTGGTCGAAACATGGACAAGAAAAAGAGCAAACTCATTGGGATTGTGGACGAATCCAACAACGTTGTCGGCCAACGAGACATTCTTCTGGATCGTGTTGATGAATTTGGTCGTACGGTATGTGAACTTTGTACTTACTCTTCCAGATGTTATGTGTCTTTCTTCTAATTCCCACTCCTCCAAAAAATTTCTGTGGATTCATGCATATTTAATTTGTGTATCCTTCCTGGTTGGTTAATCCGATGCCTTAATGTGCGTCATGTGGAACAGATGACACCCAAGGAAGCGTTCCGGAAGCTCTCTCACAAGTTCCACGGGAAGGGGCCTGGCAAGATGAAGCAAGAGAAGAGGCAGAAACAGTTCCAAGAGGAGCTCAAGCTGAAGCAGATGAATGCGGGAGACACCCCTCTCATGGCCATGGAGAAGATCCGCGAAGCGCAGGCCAAGTTGCACGCTCCTTACCTCGTCATCAGTGGTCACATCAAACCTGGGCAAACAAGCGACCCTAGAAGCGGGTTCGCCACGGTGGAGAAGGAGCCAGTGGGCAGTCTCACTCCAATGCTCGGTGACAACAAAAATATCGGCAGTTTGACACCTATGTTGGGTGATAAGAAGGTACTACGCGCTCTTTATGGCTCAATGTGCATGTCACTTACTTTCTGATTGATTCTGTTGTTTGTGTCTTCCTCAGCCCATAGAGTCCTTTCCAAAGTCAACAACATGCTCCTCTTTCCTCACTCTTAATAGATATGGAAGAGCTTTGTGGTCTCTCGATTAGAATCCTCGTTAAGCATAGAAGTGCTCGGTGGTATCTCAACTGAAGTTAGAAGGAGTAGTAGCCGGCTTTGAGAGGGAATGCTGGACCGTGAATCTTATTTCTTCATTATGTTCGAGGGAGTGGTGGTCTTAGGGTGCAATTGTTATATCCACACACTCATGGGTGAGTTGTATGTTTGCTGCAGGTGGCCCACTTCCTTGGCATCAAGCGCAAGCCGGAGAGTGGAAGCATGGGGCCTCCCCCAAACAAGAAGCCAAAGGATCACTAGGAAGCGCCTCCATTGTTTATTACAGTAAGACAAGAGCTTAACGTGATTTTTTTTTGACAAGCACTGTCCAGACGCGATCTATCATGTTGAAAAGAACTTTCAATTGAAGTTCTAATGGTCTGGGAGTCTTCGGTGTCTCTGAAATTGATCTTTTTATTGAAAGAGGTGTGGATCTTATAACCTGTGGGGCACAAATCGATTGTGAGCAGGTTCCTGAAAATCTTGTTTTGATGATAACTTTTTTGAATTTTTTTAGTGAGAATAGGAATATGGGTTGTCTTTGCGGGGATTTTTTCTTCCTTTTTTTGGACTTAATAGGGGAAAAGTTGTGGTGCTTCAAACATAAAAAGCTTGATCTGGGGGCCAGTTGGGAGGGTACTCTAAAGATGAATAGTAGTACTATAGAGTTGACTAATGTACTTTTTTTGAGGCGAGTAGTAGTGAAGGAAAGTTCTTGGCAACCTTCTTTGTTTCCAAATTAACCCCTAAATTTATTTGACAATTTCACACCAAAAACACTTCAAAATTGCTTTTAGTGCAATGAGTAAGGACAAAACAAAAACTATCACTTCTAGTTTTAATCGTAGGATCTCAACTAAGACTTTTGAGTAACGGTTAGGGCGAATTGACTCCCTCATTAGGGGGTTAGTGGATGGATGGAGGTGGACAAGGTCATCCCCTCCCTGTTCACTTGCTTGTTCCCGCAGCCCCGTTCTGCTACCTGTTCTGCTACCCGTTCTGCTACCCGTTCTGTTGGCTTCATTCAAATTCTAAACCCTAAACTCTACAGGGTGAACTCTAACTTCTAAACCCTGAACCCTAAAACCCTCCCGAGGGTTCTCTAAACCCTAAAACTAGGTTATAGGGGGAACAAGGAAGGGAATGGTCCTTGTCCACCTTCGTCCATCCACTCATCCTTCAATGAGGAGATCAATTTGCCCTGGCCATTGAGTCACTTACATAAAAGAATTCCTAAAGTTTGACCACACGGTTTGTATTATTATAGTGTTTGAAGTGGAGAAAGGGTCCATTTTCTTCCTTGCGTTTAGTAGATCAAGTAACTTTGACTTCACTTGGTGTCAAATATTTGCATTCACAAGGTCTAAATCCATTACCATCATGATAAGCATGATATTAGTTCCTTGTACTCCAATTTTTAGAGGTAGAGAAAGGGTGTAGCATATTCAAAAAATTGTGCAAGGAGTAGAGGTTCAAAATTTGTCAACTTCCGTTATAATTTTTTGTGAACTTAGTATGTTTTAGAATGAGAATCCAAATGGTCAATAAGAAGGTTTACACCACATACGGCTGCGGGAAAAAAAAAATTAAAAAATGATGATCTCAAAGTTTTATGTGAAAATGAAGAAGTTTTTATGGTACCTTGCTCGACAATGAGCGATAATGTGTGAAAATGTTTGACTTGGATTTGTGTTTTTTTCCACTAAAGATTAGAGATTTTTTTGACAACATGAAAGGAAATAATATTATTAGCTAGAATTGAAAATCTCACATTCAATAGAGTGTCCTAGCAAAAGTTTTTGGAGTTGCCCGACGTGCCCACTCTCCCCATTTGAACTTCAAAACCCTATAACTTTTTCATAAAATGCGGGATTTAGGAAAAAACTAGACTCACACAAAGCTTTTAGTAATATCCATCTACATTAAAAATTTCAAAAAATAATGTTACAAATTAATGCAGGAGGTACCTACCCGAACTTTCTAGAGTTCTTCGAGGGGACTCTTGGAAATTATGGATTAAGGATTTGGCCTTCTTTGAAAAATATTTATTTTCATTGTTGGAATAAGTCATAACGATTTTATCTACCGTTCAGATTTTAGATCCAACAACTACTACTCTATTAAAAAAGTAAAATTGCTTTCTTAATCCTTAAACGTCAAAAGGTGCCGTTGGTGGCGTCTGTAATCTTACATACGGTGTCATATTTGAACATGATAAGGTTCACATATTGAAAGGACTTCCAAATGAAAGATGTTAGTTGAAGATTTTTCAATCCAAAGGTGTAAGTCTTGTTAGACTTTTTAAAAAAATCTATATTTTATAGAGTAATATACGGTCTTGTATATACGGTTCCTGACTAACGTTTAAGGGTTAACCCCTAAGAGCCCGTTCAACCTTGGGGGCATTTTTAAATTTTGGATAGGTTCCTAAAATTCAAAAAAAAAATTCCTTTTAAAATTTTAAAACTAGGTTATCTCTTTGTGGATTTAAAAAATATATATATTTGGATTCATTATATCAAAGATATTAGCCTTCAAAGTCAAATTGGGGACTCCGGGTAGCTCCAAAAGTTTTGCTAGAAGTTTCTATTGAAATTGAGATTTTCATACATGTAAAGAATATTACCTTATTTGAAGATGTCAAAAACAAATTCTTGTCTTTTGTGTAAAAATCATTTTAACTCAAGTCAAACATTCTCACATATTGTCGGGCAAGGCACCAAAAATACTTATTATCTTCTAAATAAAACCTAGAGATCTTCATTTTTCACTTTTATTTTCTTGACAACTTGTGGTGAAAACCTTGTTATTGATGGTTTGGATTATCATTTTCAAACATATTAAGTTCACAAAAAATAAAATATGAATTGGCGATTCTGAAACCTCCACTTCTTGCACACTTGTTTTGAATATGCTACACCCCTTCTCTGTGTCTAAAATTGGTGTATACGGAACTAACATCATGCTTAACACAATGGTAAAGGATTAAGACCTTGTTTAGTGCAAAAATATGACTCAATTTTACTCACCATTCTCACGTGATGTAATATTTGGGTTTCTTGGTAAAGCCTTTGACCACAAATGGAAAGGCATTGGATATGCCCATCTACACAACGAAACAGATACACAACAAGCTATACATTGGGCCCGATTAGCTGCCAAAAACGATCCAAACACTATCACAATACTAATCACATATGAAGAACCTACAGTACCCCTGACACCAATTGGTACCAAAACTTTACCCCCTATACTGGCCCCTTCTCAAATACACACATCATAGAGCACTTTGCCGCAGATACCATCACATATGAAGAACCTACAGTACCCCTAGAACTTAACTTGCTACAAAAAGAACTCTCAACGCTACAAATTATGTGTATACATCATCAAAATAACAACATTGGAACTTATGAACAACTAAATCAACTTATATATATAGTTAACAACCTCTCCATACAACAAATATGCACGCAAATTGCCACAGCTACCCCTCCAAATTGCCTTGTTAACCACAACAAAAAATGGTCTAAACTCACCTACCCCAATACTCCTACACACAATAACACACCCATTCCCAAACTTCCAAACTATCATTCTAACCTTCCATTAAAATTTTACCCACACTTTAGTTGTTGCACCAATGGTTCGTTCAAGAAACCAAAAGAATTAAGCCCTGGAGTATGGAGAAAGAAAGAGCAGGGTATGACATATACAGCCCCAAGGGACTAAATATTGCCAAAAGGCTACATGGCCATCAAAATATCCTACGAGCCGAGATGATAGCCATATACAAAACTTTGAGAATCATCAACACTCAATTCCCAAATGAACCTGCATGTATATTCACCAACAGTCTAAATGTTCTTTATCTATTAAACACACAAATAAAACATCCCACACTACATACTAGCCACCCAGACCAAGTTACACTTGCCTCTATGGTGCAATTGCTCCAAAACCGCACACAACCAATCACATTATACAAGGTAAGAGCCCATGTCAACATTGATGGAAATGAACAAGCTGATAAACTAGCAAAAGATGGTATTCACAGGCTTGCACACAGAAACGCTACACATCCATACGAACACGCCTATGCTACACCATACTACTATCAAAAAGACAATTGGCCTTCCATGTTTGACACACCAGACAAAGGCCCTGATCAATTTTTGGAAAAACAAATCATTAAATACGATAGGAAATACAACCTATAAATCATGGCCAGACAAACCCCTAATATTTGTAAATAGACAGGTAATGTAGATATTAATAATGAACTCTCGAATGAATTTTGGGACAACCCCACTATATCTGATAAACAAAAAACATGCCTCATCAAATTCCGCACTGGAACATATATGGGCCATGCCCAAAAACAACTTTGTTTTGGTAGAGAAAGATATCCCTCCATTACTTGCCCCATTTGTAACTCTTTGGACCCTGATACATGGCTACACGTATTACTCACTTGCAGACAACAACACATACACTCACTTTGTGTTAAAAGGCACAATAAACTTTAAAGCAGTATGGGAAATCAGGAAACTATTAGTCTCTTCCAAAAAATCCAGATGCTGTATTCTCATGAATGCAGGCACTTTCAACAATAACCCCAAGAAAGTACCGTCCCTAATTGGTTACTATCTTGTACATGTGGTACCCAAAGATGCCACTGTAACGCCAAATTTGAACGTGATATACTATGTGTCAATGGACTATCCTACCAAAATGAACCACTTGAAAATGTTGAACAAAATCTCACCATACAATTTATTGAATTCACATAGTGCAACGATAGATTCTCCCGAGAAACCTTAGAAGCAAAAATCAACAAATACAAACCATTAACTAAAAGTATTGCTTCTAGAGGCTAGAAAATTGACCCCCTTATTGTCATCACAGCTGGTGCTAGAGGAGCTACGCACATCCCATCAATGAAATTACTTGAAGACAAATTTAAAATACCTAAAACCACCATACAAAATACCTTTAAAAACATTAATACCATTGCTATCCAATACGCTATGCATATCCTCCTCCACAAAAGAAAACTAGAAAATCACCAACCCCTGCTCCAATTGCAAGACCCGCCCTTATTGTAAATAAAAAAGTAGAGCTACTTTATTATTGTTAGCAAATGTTAGCAATGTCTCAGGTCACACATGCGGTGGGCTATTGGTTGGCACAACTCTTTCTCTTGCGTGCAATTGCTCACTTAGTAGTGCCAAATCACTACATAACCCACATCTGCTCAAACAAGTCCATTAGGGGTCGAACCTGGACCAGTTATATGAGAAAAATACTCTTGTCAACCAACAAAGAGCTTGTGATTTGGCAATCACCAAACTAGAAAAACACACTATTATACTGCAAAAATCTGATACCTAACCTTACTCACACTCTGACCACTCGTGGTATTTGTTATTTGGTCACTGGATACTAAAGTGTCTACTCTCGAAAGGGGGAAGTAGTTTTATCCTTCTATTCCTATGTCCCGTGGATTTAGGACTAGAGGTGGAACGAACAGACACTTTATTCACGTCGGTCTCCTTTGGAGACCGGAGTTACTCTTCTTTTGCAAAAATATGACATTAAGTGAAGTCAAAGTCTGCCGATTCACTCAATTCAGGGAAGAATATGAACCATTTTCTTGACTTCAAACACTATGATCTTCATACCTGTACGGTGGATTGGAGCCAAAAAAAAATATGGTAAGTTTTTATAGAAGTATTTTTTAAGATCTTATGGTTAAAAGTGAAAAATGTTACTTCAAATTAGATTTGAAGTGGCCACTAGATGAAGTTCTGGAGTTTATAGTGGCAGTTTTGGAGTGTTTCTTGAGGGAAAATTCCTTGGGCTCTTAGGGGTAAGTGAAGGGCCACTTTCCATTCCCCTAGTCATTGCAAGTCCATTTCTTTTATCCTAAATACCTTTATTACTTGTGATTTTGGAGTCCAATGACCTAACACAAGGTGGAACATGGATCTATCAAAGTTATGCAATGTGTAGTTAAAAATATGCCATTATCTTGAGTCAAATACTACGCAAACTCTGTCCGGGCAGGGAAGAAAAAAACAAAATTGCATTCTTCAAAGGCGTGTATTTTACAATCCATGCGGTTAAAGTTCACAAAATGTTTTGAGTGTGCCCTTGTAGTAGTGAACTTGAAGATCATACAGTTGAAAATAGTATATAAATGTTTGATCCCTAAGGTATTGTGACATTTTCACACCAAAATCACTTCAAAATTGTTGGATTCTAGTGCTATGAATAAAGAAGGAAACAAATTTTTTCAATTCTAGTTCTGACCGTAGGATCTCGATTTAGATTCATTAAGTAACATACTCACAAAATTTTATAAACTTCGACCGCATGGATTGAAAAATTATTGTGTTTGAAGTCATCAACAAGTTCATTTTCATTCTTGAGTTGAGTGGATCAGCAGACTTTGGCTTCCTTTGCTCTCAAATTTTTGCACTACACATGGTCAAAATCCATTACCATTGTGTTAAGCATGATGTTAGTTCCTTATACACCAATTTTTAGAGGTAGATAAGGGCTATAGCATATTCAAAACAACGCTGCAAAGAGTGGAGGTTCAAGAATTGCCAATTCATGTTTTTATTTTTTGTGATAATAATATTTTTTAGATTGATAACCCAAATGGTTAATAAAAAGGTTTACACGACATGTTGTTGCAAAAAAGACAAAAGTGAAAAATATGAAGATCTTTAAGTTTTATGTGAAAAAGGAAAAAATTGCTGGTACCTTGCCAAACAATGTGTAACAATATGTGAAAATGTTTGACTTAGGTTAATCCCTAAATTTCCTTGACAATTTCACACCAAAACCACTTCAAAACTACCTCTCTAAGATGCAATGTTGCAAGACTAGTTGATACAACTTTTTACTACTTTCAACTGTAGGATCTCTAATTTACCTACTACAAGGTGACACTAAAAAAATTCATATATTTTGACCGCATCAATTGTAAGATACATGCATTTGAAAAGTGCAATGTGGTTTTTTTTCTTCCCTGCGCAGAGAGGGTCAACGTACTTTGACTCAAGATATTGGCATACTTTTCCACTGTACATTGCATAAATTTTATGAATCTATGTTCTACCCCGTGTTATGCCATTGCATGCAAAAAATCATAGTAATAGAGGTGTTTAGGATAAGGAAAAAAACCACATTGCACTTTTCAAGTGATACCCGTAATTTCTATGCGTTTTTAAGTAAAAACAATGAAGGTTGCCAAGAACTTTCCTTCATTGCTACCCGCCACAAAAAGTGCACTATTTAGCTCTACAGTGGTACTATTCAAGCTCTACAGTGGTACTATTCAAGCTCTACAGTACCCTCGCACCCTACCCGCGCAGCCCGCACTCCCTGGTTCAAACTTTGAACCTCAATCATTTTAGTTTCGTGAATTTGTTTCAGAATTTCTTTTCCTACGAAGCTATTATTTATACACATCTATGATAAAAAAATAAAAATTTATGATCTAAATTGACACTGGTGTAAGCTATCCAAAATCACTAGAAGCCCACCTCGGGACTTTTGCATTTAGGGATTAATAAGTTATTTTTCACTAAAGACAATAATTTTTTGACAATATGAAGGGAAATTTCATTACTTGCCAGTCTTGAAAATGTTACATTCAATAGAGTGTCCTAGCAAAAGTATATGAAGGTGCCCGACATGACTGCCCTCCCCATTTGAAATTCAAAATCCTACAGCTATATCATTAAATGTCGGGTTTAGGAAGAAAATGTTCTTCCTCCGAGGTCTTAGTAATACCCTTCTAGAGTACAAATTTCGATGAATGTTGGAAATTGACACTTTAGGAACCTGACCAAACTTTGAAAAAGCCTATTTTTGGCACTTGATCCTTTAGGGGTTAAATTACTCTTGTGATGGCAATTCTAGGGTGGTTTTGGTGAAACATAATCTCAGTCCTTTAGGGGTTAATCCGTTATTACAATCAGTAATTGGGTAAAACCTGATTAATAAGTTAAAATCTCGTGCGCTGAATCTATTTCAGGTTGTGCAAAATGCCGAGCCTCCTTCCCAAGAACAGCTTGCAGCAATTACGGGATCATGGTAAATTAAAATAATGATAATCTGTACAGTAAAATTAATAGTGATCCCTCAAAACATGGATCACAACAACCTTTGATTCCGAGTGCGTCTTGGAACGTGAGCGAAGTTCTAATGGCCTGAGAATCTTCGGTGTCTTTAACCCCTAAGGTACCGTGACAGTTTTACACCAAAAACACTTCAAAATTAATGGATTCTAGTGCAATGAATAAAGAGGGTAACAAAAATTTATATTTTTAGTTTTGACCGTAGGATCTCAATAAAGGCTTGTTAAGTAATACATGAACAAAATTTCATAAACTTTGACCGCACGGATTGAAAGATTGTAGTGTTTGAAGTCAAGCAAATGGTTCATTTTCTTCCCTGCGTTTAGTGGATCAGCAGACTTTGACTTCACTTGGTGTCAAAAAATTTCACTACACAAGGTCTAAATCTATTACCATCTTGTTAAGCATGATGTTAGCTCCTTACACACCAATTTTTAGAGGTAGAGACCGGGTGTAGCATATTCAAAATAAGTGTGCAAGGAGTGGAGGCTCGAAATTTGTTAATTCACACTTTAATTTTTTTTGAAATTTATATGTTTTCGATTGATAATCCGAATGGTTGATAAGAAGGTTTACATTACGTATTGTTGTGGAAAAAATAAAAAGTGAAAAATATGAAGATCTCTAGGTTTTATGTGGAAAAGAAGAAGTTTTTTTGGTACCTTGCCCAACAATGAGTGACAATGTGTGAAAATGTTTGACTTGGGTTGGTATGCTATTTTTTCACCAAAGACAAGAACTTTTTTTTGACAACATGAAGGGAAATAATGTTACTTGCGAGTACTGAAAATCTCACTTTCAATAGAGTGTCCTATCAAAAGTTTTTGGAGGTGCCCGAGGTGCCCGCCCTCCCCATTTGAAATTAAAAACCCTAAAACTTTTTCATCAAATGTCCAATTTAGGAAAAATTTGTTTTCCCACTAAGGTCTTGGTAGTGCCCTTCTATGGTAAGAATTTCAAAGATGAATGTTTGAAATTGACAGCATAAGAACCTGACCGATTTCTCAAAAAGCCCGTTTTGGACACTTGGTCCTTTAGGGGTTAAGATTGTTCTCTTATTGATAAAGGTGTGGATATGGGAGGTTCCTACAAATCTAATTTTGAAGATAACTTTTTGAATTTTTTTGTGAGATTAGGAACACGGGTTACCTTAGTTGCAATTTTCTTTTGGACATATAGGGAAAAAATTATGGTGTTTTGAACATGAACAGCTCAACTTTTGGGCAGCCGGGCAGGGTACAACAGTACAGTAGAGTTCATCATTGCACTTTTTTGAGATGCATAATAGTGGACGAAAGATTATAGCAACCTTCATTGTTTTCAATTAAAAATGTACAAAAATTAAGGATATTACTGTTCTTGAAAAATAGCTCTTTCTCTAGTGAGAATAGTCATAATTGTTCTATCCACCGTTCGGATTTTAGATCCAACAACTATTTCTTTCAATAAAAAAACCAAATTATTTTCCAATGTAGAAGGCCACTTTCTATACCCCTAGTCATTGCAAGTCTCCGTCCTTGAGGGGTCAATCCGTTGTTACAATAATAATTGGGTAAAACCTAATTTACGAGTTAAAAAACTCGTGCTCTGAATCTATTTCAGGTTGAGCAAATTGCCGAGGCTGCTTCGCAGGAACAGCTTGCTGCAAATACAGGATCATGGAACATCATAACAATGATCATCTGTACAGAAAAATTTCAAAGACATCCGTCAAAACATGGATCAGATCAAGCTCTGATTCCGAGTGCGCCTGAATCCCAATCTCGGAACGCGAGTGACACGACGTTGTCGCTGTTGTTGTTTCGTCGTCGACGTTGTCTTCGAGTTGAATAGACCAGAAAAGAATGTGTGATTACCACCAGTTTTATGAGGCGGAAACTTATTCGCAAAACAGACAGGATCTCTTGAACAGTGACTCCATGATGCTCCCCGGCTCCACTCTCAGATGGCTCGACATCTTGTTCCACAGGTGAATGGAATACGTCATGTTCGTTATCCGCGACGCTTCCTGCACCTGCAACAAAGAACATACATATTCCACTCAACAGAAAATCAAATCAGAAGAACCGAAGAAGCTGAAGACGACGAAGGAGGAAATCGAAAGCAGAAGCAAGAATGCAGATCCATATTCCGAAACTGAAACAGACCACCTTCGTCAACTTAGCTTTGTCGATTGAAGAAGACGTAGCTAGGTTGAAGGAGGAGATGAACAAGAAGCAATACTCACGGGAGACAGACACGAAACGAGTACCTGCAACGTCTTGCTTTCGGGATCTTCGGTAGGTTTGTGGAAGAATTTGACGATGTCGACCCAGTTGACAGGGTAGAAGGCCTGGGTTGGTAGCACAGCGACGTCGGAGCAGTTGCGCCACTTCTGGACCTGCAGCACCTTGATGGCGACGCGGCTGACAAGGTAGGGGCCGTTCCAGCCCCAGCGGCTGCCGTCGAACGTGGCCTGGAACTCCTGCATGAGCTCGAGCACGAAGGGATGCTCGCGGTCGAAGACGAGCACCGCGTTGTTGAGGCGCGACCACTGGCCTTCCGGGTCATGGCTCTGCGCGCCGAGAGCATTGCGGAGCGGGGAGAAGCTCTTGACCACGATCACGTCTGTGTCGAGGTACACACCGCCGTACTTGTAGATCGCGGCCAAGCGCATGAGGTTGGACAGGTTCTGCATGAGGTTAATGCACCCGGGGTCGCCGGTGCCGTCGCGCAGGCGCGACAGCCACCTGGCGGCGGGGGTGCCGGAGAACAGCGAGTTCACGTCCGGCGTCAGGGCCGTGACGCGGTAGCCGCGTGCGAGGAACGACGCCAGGATCGCCCGCCCGGCGTCCGAGTCCATGGCGCGCGACAGGATCACCACGCACGCGCTCGGGTGGTGCTTGAAGATGGACTCCAGCCCGAGGCGCTCACGCGTCGAGAACGACTCCACGGGCGAGATCCACGTCAGGAAGAAGCGCTCCGTGCAGAACGAGCTAGGGTTTGGTGCGCAGAGGTGAGCCTCATCAATTTTGTGACGCAGCGACGACGTCGCGTTTGCGGACGAGGAGTTTCCGAGCGCGGCGGGGTGCGCGGTGGAGTTGCTGTTGCACAGAAACTCCCGCATCCGATCGTCGAACTGCTCCGAGACGTTGTCCTCCTTCAGGATCTTGAACGAGGACCAATTCTCCTGCACCCAGCGCCGCCGCTCTGCGCTCGACATAAGCTTCAACCTGCTCTGCAACTCGGCCGCCTGCACGAGCTTCTCTGTCCTTATGACCGGGTATTGCATAAACTCCGGCTCGCCGTCGTCTACTGCTTGCAATGTAGTCGCATTGGTGATTATGTTTGCGGTCACGTTGGCATCGACGACGACGCGATCCGCGAGCGCGTGCGGCGGCACCTGGAGCTCCTCGAGCACGGCCTGCTGCTGCATGAGCCCCGCGGGCTTCTCGTAGCCGGAGCTGTTGAGCCCGCGGAAGAGCTCCACGGGCACCTGCGAGTCGGGCGAGAACGAGGCGAACGTGCGCGTGCAGATCAAGAACGCCACGCCCGCGCCGATGAAATAGAGCGTCATCAGCATCGGCATCGCTGCGAAGCTGATCGTCGTCCGCCGCCAAGCGGAGTTCCACCCCGTCGGGCTGCTCAAGCTCCCCGCAGCTGCTGCCTCCATGGATCGGATCACTACCTTCGCCTGCTGATCACCTGCTACTCCTCCCCCTCCGAACACGATACTCATATTCCGAAGCTTCGCACACCAACACAGCTGCTCCAAACTCGGTAAACCTCAACAATCTGCCCCAGTCACAGATCAGTCACTCATCAGTTGCAAATTCTCCACCGCTCGTCAATGATCATTGCACCAGCTTCAAATTCTTTCTCTCTGTCTGTCTGTGTCTCTCGCTCTTCCTCCGACCGTTATTACTGCAGTAGGAAAAATATTATAAAGGTGATGCACAGTGAATTTCCGCAGATGTGGCGCAGAAGCGAGTTTCTGGCGCTTTGAACGTGAATGGCAGCGAGGTCCAGCTCGAGCGAATCATTCCATTTCAGGTACTAATAGTCCACAGTGATTGCAAATCGGTCGCTTTTCACTTACCATTCCTAGTCTTTCTGTTGAGGAGCGTCATCGACGATGCATGCACGACCTATTCCGAAGTTGCAGTAGCCGGTGAAGAACGACACTGTTTGAGTCAGAAGCTGAACGAGTAGCAACAGTTGCGGGATGAGGTCTGTCAACATTCGCTTTCGCACTTCTTCTTGTTGGGGAGAGGGAGGGGTCTTAACTGTTATTCTAAACCGAAGGACGTGGGAGCTAACTACTACTGCAAAACTCCACAAATCCATCACTCACCTGCCGAAGAAATTAAACCGGTCAGTTTCTTCCTCCTCATCGTCACCGATCCTGCAACAGGTCCAGTTGATCGTCCTGTCAATTTACACACATCACGCTGCTACTAAGTACGATCGATGTGAAGCTTGGTTGTAGAGTAAATGGACGAATGCTAATTATATGCCGTCAACTTTAACTTCTCACGCGCTTTTCTACCGACCAGGAATTGATTCCTCCTACAAAGCTATTGCTCATGCACCCAGCTGCTGCAGATGATCGATACATTACCAACAGTGCTGCAACCAGGTGAGTGCACACAGTGTTCACAACATGACTGTAAAAACACCTCTCTCTCTCTCTCTCTCTCTCTCTCTCTCTCTCTCTCTCTCTCTCTCTCTCTCTCTCTCTCTCTCTCTCTCTCTCTCTCTCTCTCTCTCTCTCTCTCTCTCTCTCTCTCTCTCTCTCTCTCTCTCTCTCTCTCTCTCTCTCTCTCTCTCTCTCTCTCTCTCTCTCTCTCTCTCTCTCTCTCTCTCTCTCTCTCTCGTGGAATATGATAATGTAATGTTGTGGACGTTAGCAGATGGAGTCTGGAGAGGCAACTATATATGGAAACTCCTTCTTTTCTGTGGATCTCGATATAAGTGTTGCACGAGCTAATCCCGGTTTGCCGCGCGGTTCCCGCTCTTCCTCGGGCAGCCCGAAGTCGCCAGCCTTCACCCCCGACCAGACTTCAAGATTTGGTGGCCCGAAGACCCCCTTCCGAAACCTGTTCTCGCCGTTCCCATCCAGCCTCTCTACTGCGCCGGAACCCTAGACCTAAGAACAGGAAAAAGAAGGGGGCGGCTCATCTTCCTCGTGGATCACAGCAGCTACGAGGAGCCTGCGCGCAGATCAGAGCACTCTGCAGCACAACGAGCAAGTCCACCGGAGCCAACACGAGAGCAATCTACAAGAGAGCTCAATGAGACACCTAACGTGAGTCATTGTCGACACGCTCCCTGCCGATGCCGCCATGCCAGTGCAAGCGGTAGAATTGAGGTCTCCACAGCAGGGAAATGCAGGAGGGGAGGATCGCAGGTCATCTTCGCTCGTTTCAAACAAGCATTCCCGAAACCTCCAGCATTTCCGAAACCTCCAGCATTTCCGTGACCTCGTGCAAGTGTAGGGGCAAGTGCAAGAGCACCCCTAACGTGCGCGTAAGGAATGGCGAGGGGCACACGCAGTTACACAACCATGTCTCGGTGGACGATGTGGAGTTTCACTTTGGTGGTGTATGGAACCAAATGCCAGTGTTAGTTGGAAGCCTTGACTCTGATGTTCGGATCTCGCTAATTTACCCCGACGAGTGTTGGCCCAAGTTGCAGCCTTGCCAGGGTGGCTGCGTTGGCCCCGACCCTCCTTCTCCACCCGGCCAGCCCAGCCCGGTCTTCCCACCGCCCGCCCATGAGCCCGGCCTTCCCTGCCCAAGCACTTTTTTTTTTCGAGCCAGCCCGTCCTTCCCTGCGCCGAGCAGCCCACGCTTCGTCAACCCTGACCGAGAGTAATGTAGCAGCCTTTGGAGGATGTTGACACCTTGACGTCTGCTGCCATAGCCGCCGTAGACATTGATGAGGTTTAGGGTTTGGGGGTTGGGGTGTGCTTCTTGCAGGCCAGGTAGAATGCGGGCTAGGGTTTGGGTTGGGGTGTTCTGTTTGCTGCCTTTGTTGTGTGAGTTTTGGTGAGGGTTTAGGGTTTGGTTTTCTGCTGCCTTTGTTGGGTGCCACCTTAGATGAGGGTCAGGGTTTGTTGTTTAGGGTTTAGGGAGAGGAGTGTTAGAGGAAGAGAAGGGGAGCAAGGGCGAGGGAGAGCGCGACGAGGGTATAGGATTAGCGCGACCAGGGCGCGACGAAGGCGAGGGAGAGTGCGAGTTGGGCTCGGGAGAGCGCGACCAGGGCGATGAAGATCGCGACGAGGGCGAAGAAGACCTCGACGAGGGCGCGGAAGAGCGCAACGAGGGCGAGGGAGAGCGCGGCGAGGGCATGGGAGAGCGCGACGAGGGCGTGGGAGAGTGCAAGCAGGGCGAGGGAGAGCGCGAGCAGGGCGACGAAGACCGTGACGGCGGACAGAGGTTGAGGGTGGAGTGGCCATCGCGGTCAGTTTCAAAGCGAGGGAGAGCGCGACGAGGGCGTAGGAGAGCGCGAGCAGGGCGATGAAGATTGCGACCGCAAGCAGAGGTTGAGGGTGGAGCGGCCATCGCGGTCAATTTCAAGGCGAGGAAGAGCGCGACGAGGGCGAGGGAAAGCGCGACCAGGGTTTCGGGTTTGTTTTCCTACCTTAGTGTCTTACTGCCTTGGTTTCTGTTTTGCTGTCTTCGAATTTTCACGAGGAAGACCGTGACGGGGGCGAGGAAGACCATGTGGAAGTGAGCAGCACTCCTTACATACGGTCATCAATGGCTGTGGAGTTTCGTGGAGTGGCGGAGGTTTTTGCACCGCGAGAGGAGAGGTGTAGATCTTAGAGACGAGCGCCCGTGGATGTTTTTGTTGCGTGTGGGATATGGCGGTGCGTGCAATCTGGAGAGTTGCTTAGGTCTGTGGACTGATGATTGTTTTTCAAGTGGGTATGGTGTTTTTTTGGTTGCGCAATTAGGTTACAGGGAGGCGTGTTGTGTTAGGGTTTCGTGTACAGTGTACAGTGTGTGTGTTACAGCTGCCTTTTGGGTTCAGGCCAGGTGGAATTGATTTAATTGTGGGAGTTCATTTTGGACTTGATATGTGGGGGGAAGATTATTGGACACGGTTAAGGTGGAGGTCAGAGGCGCAAGAGCGCTAAGTTTTATGCCAGTGTGGAGCAGTGGTTTCCAGTTTTCAGTGGAAATGGCCTGTTCGAGTTGCGGGATAAGAGAGATTTGAAGTCCTAGTGATGCACGAATTGTTAGATCGGTGGGGATTGGAGGCGATTAACGTGTGCATTGTGTTGTGTTTTCAGCAACTTAGGGGAGAGTGAGGCGTAGAACGGCGGGGAGCAGCAGCAACAACAGTCCGAGAGGAGGCATGTTCGATGTAATACAGGATTCTGGTTCAAAGACTTCCATAGCGTAAGTCACGCATTGGCAACATGAAGCGAGCTTACAAATTACGTATCTTGGTTGTCTCTAAGGTGGAGTGCTTTGCCATGGAGGGTTAGGCGTAAACAAGTAAGCTTTGTTCTTTCTCCATCTCAGAGTTTAGTGGTTTTTAATTTTAGTCTCTTATATTTCTCCCATACCTTTTTCATGTTTGATTGTTTTTTTTTCAACCCTTATTATGATTGATAAGTCCTGTCAAACATTCTGTGCCCTTAGTAGCAGCAAGCCAGTTTCTCCATCACCGCCATCTCCACAGGGTAGTGCTCCACCATGACCATGCCACACCAAATGACGCAGGCCAAATAGCACCTCCCACGGCCACATCAACATTGGTGATATTTGTTTTAGTTCAGGGTTTAGGGCAGGCCAGGGGATTTTAGAGTTAATTCATAGGTAGGGTTTACGGTTTAGGATTTTCTAAATTCAAATCTGGCTCTTGAAAAGTATTGCCAATCTCTATCATCATGCCCATTGTGATTGAACGGTTGGTAAGAGTCTGTGGCCACGTTACTCCTGTATTGCATGTTTCATTTGATCAATTCATACATAGACCGATTTACATTTAGACCATTTTCTTCCATATTTCTATTGTGCTGGCCTGCCAAATTTATACTTGATTTCTGTACTGGACTTAGGTGAGAGACCTGGGGGTACCACACCTAGGGAAACTACGAATCGAAGATGCTGTGGAGGTGCTCAGCGAACCTGACATTGTTCCCCATGTACGTGTAGTCATGCCGTTCAAGTGTTGTTTGCACATATGCTGGTGTGCCCTACTCTAATACAAAGTGTCCCATGTGTAGCTTACGGTGGAGGGAAAATTTGGTGAAGAGGGGGTTATAGTATGCCAGAGCCAATGGATACGATGTGTTCCAAACCGTAGCGCATTCACCATTTCCGAATACGACTTGTTCATGGTAGAGATCAACACCCTTAGGAGGTGCGAGAAACCACGGGAGGGAGGCTCTAGTACGCGGGCCAACGACGCTAGAATGCGAGTAGTAAGCGGTGAGCGGTGAGCAGTGAGCAGTGAATAGTGAGGAGGGAGGATAAAAATGGACAAGAATATACTAATTACAGGAATTTTCTATAAATGATATTTGGAATTTTCTTTAAAAAGTATTTTTTGCAACCTATTACCGTAGTTTACAAATGTCTTCTGTGATTTTTCACTTACAAATGGGGTGTGAAATTGCTTCTCATGAAAATAAATGTTGAATTTTAGGGAAAAACCTAACCAAACTTTAATATGAAATTGACTATTTTTGTCCATTAAATGGATGAATAAGTTTGGAATATGTATTTCATGGATGGACAGAGTTTATAGATGAATGAAGTTTAGGGCATCCATTCAAAATCTCATACAGTTTTACGAAAATTTCTCTATGAGCGACATGAAATTTAATGGGAAACAAAAACTATGTTAGTTTACAGTGCTTCATAATTCATGCCGCATAAAAGAATATACCTTTCAAGAGTGAAGATAAATCACTGAACTACAAGATTTTTAAGAAGTCAAAAGAGGTTCTTTTGTACCAAAGAGCCTACTAGGCCCACTTATTTTTATTTTTTTTGTCTAATTTTTTTGATTTTTTTTCCCGTTCCCTACAACAGGTAAAACATGTTTAAAAAAAAATTCCTCAACAAATTCTACTATTTCTACAAGTGAAAATTGTTGAACTTCACAAGTTTTTTGTGAAGCCCAAAAGGGTTCCTCGGTACCAAGGAGCCATTTTGGCCCTCCAAAGTTTTGTGTAGTTTCAAAGTTAATCTATAAAAGAGGCAATAACTTGTCATAACTACTATGACCAAAACAATAAAAACTTAGAGATTACTATTGCGGAGTAGGAGCTGTACTTCATTGAAAATAAAACTTGTTGCATGTATATACTTGTCGTCCTCGAGGTTTGCCTTGCACAAGAATTTGTATACATAATACAAGTGTTTGCACTTCACCCACCCTTTGCATTTGCCTAATGCTCCACTGCAATGAAGATTATAGTGGAAGCAAGAATTTTAGTGTCCAAAATTACATAAAAGTTTGGAGTGCCAAATGGGCACTTTGGTACCAAGGTGCCATTTTTCCCCTCACTCAAATTGTAGTGGAAGCAAGAATTGTAAAATTGTATGAAATTGTAGTGGAAGCAAGAATTTTTGTATACAAATATACGGAGAAGTTTAGAGTGCCAAATGGGAAATTTTGGATAACCCCTTAAGGCCAATAATTTTAAAATAAATTTTAAATTTTAATTTTTATTGTATTTTTTAATTTTTTTGGTTTCCTTTAGTTTCGCCCTTAGGACACTCTTCGATATTGAGGAGCCCCTCGGCTGTTTTTTTTTGTTTTTTTTGTTTTTTTTTGTTTTTTTTTGTTTCGCCCTCAGGGCACTCTTCGGTATCAAACAGCCCCTTAGCTGGTTTTTTTTTTTTTTTTTTTTCATTTAAAAAAAAAAATAAAATTCACCCTCAAGGCGCTCCTCGGTACTGAGGAGCCCCTCCGTTGGTTTTTTTTTCTACTAATATTTTAGAAGTTGCTATATTTTTTTAACTATAAGCTGAGCAATCATTCATCTACATTCATCTATCTACATTCATCCATCTATCTACATTCATCCAAATATCCTCCAAACAATTTATTTCCGGGTTTTTTTAATCCAATTTTCTTCCATTTTAAACTTTTTTCATACCACAAAATAGGTCACAATGTAAAATTGTTTCTTGTAAATCACCCCAAATCTGTGGTTATAGGGTGCCCAACTGAAAAAAATAGATTGCTTACTACTCACTGTTCACCGCTCACTGCTCATTGCTCATTGCTCACTGCTCACTGCTCATATTCTAGCATTCCTGGTACGCGGGCGAAGGTCCCTTTTTTTGCCGGTATTGTGGCCAGGACTTCATTGACACGTCCGCACTTGGATATCACTAGCAGGAGCGGCTTTGCAAGGAGTATGATTACGAGCAACAAGGGGACTTGAAGATCTACCCTTCTCGTGGAGTTGATGGCAACAAGGAGACCCGTGAAGTTTTCCAGAAGTACTACATCCCTATTCCTTTCGTGATGACATGAAAGATATCGAAGTGGACGAAGGGAGATGGCTGCGGTGAAGCTAGCTAGGCCGGAACTCCATCAAGAACTGTCAAGCGACAACGTGCTCCTGCAACGGCCACAGCCACACCGTCTACGTCGTAGAAAAATCTCTGACACACGGCTTTCTAGCGCATTCCTACAAAAGCCATAACCCCACCCGAGGGGATGCATCCTCCCAATTCCAGCGATTATGCCCAAGCTTCTCCAGAGGATTCTCCCACTGATCCAGCGAGTGCTCCAATTCTGCTTTAGTTGATTGCCGGTGACCCTCTTCAGTCACGCCGCGTCCCAGAGGACACCCCCCCGCCCCAAAGTCCAGATTTTCCCGGACATGTGCCGGACAGCCCATCGCCGGACAGTCCGTTCCTTGGAGGACCTGCCTCGGACAATCTCTACTGTGGCCAAACAGTGGATGGCTTTTAGCTCGACCTTCTATCTGGGCGGGCAAGCGATGCTAGGGCCCGGGAGCTTGCAAAGATCATTGGAGATGCAAAGCAGAGATTTCTAGATGTGAATCCAGATTTGGAGCCTGATGCCCTTCCTGCGGCTCTTGGACTCTATTTGCTTGTTAAGTTGATAGGTGATGTTATTCCCTTGGAGGAGTTGAACGATTTGGAGAGGCCCATATCCACGATGCGGACATTGCACAGTGAAGGACGATTGCCAAATATACTTTTCCACTCTTAGGGAGCAGTCCACTACAACTTACAACTCCTTGTAAGTGGCTTTCATTGTCTATTTTCATGTGTGTTTAACACATAACAATTCCTGTTGATAAATGTGCATGTGTCCATTTATGGTTTTGCAGGACGTGATTTCCACCCGTGACCTGGATGCCATCAACTCCTGTAAAGACGTTTTCATGCGGCAGACGGAGGCATTGATGGAGGAGGAGATGGAGAAGTTCTACCTCCACCATGACGAGGTGTTTACTTACGAAGACCGGCTGCAATATTTCAACTCGAAGTTTGCAGAGATCACGGAAGGGAGAAGTGCATACATTTCTCATTCGATTGGCGCATATGATCATCGCGTGGCCATCGAGTTGGAGAGTACTCAGTGGGCATGATCCCCATTCTTTCTCATGCTTAGTATGTTATTGATTCCGCCAGTCATAGAGCGTCCTTTTTCGCATTCTGACGTGGAGTTTGATGTGTTGACATCGTGGATGTTAGAAGAGGAGCGACTCGGCAAGCTGGATGTCACACCGCCACCATATGCATGCGCCTTGAAGTTGCATTCGTGCAATGTCAGAGGTTGTAGGGTGCCCATGTCGTGTCCTGTTCGTGGATTACCGGCAGATGGAACTGTGGATGGTCCGCTGTCTCACGTGTTCTTTGCCATGCATGAACTCGTCCGCATATGAAGGGGAAGATTTACTTTCCAGACATGGATACCACCGGAACGGATTTCAGCGCTTTTTGAGATGCGCTGGAGATGCGGGACATTAGCTCCAAACTCCGTAGTGAATATATTCACTGGCACAGGGCAACATTTGTGTTCGCGTGCTGCGACATGTTGCATGCAAACATGGCCGATGAGCTCCGGAAGTTGTGGGTCTAGGATAGGCTGATTGTGATGCCATTGGAGAGTCCTAGGTTTGACCATGTTCTCCTTTTGTGTGAGAATATCTCTTTGAGCTATGCTCTAGGTTCCGTACTAGAGGCTACGGGTGTGTGGCCAGAAGGTATCTAGGAGCGGCTGCAGCTTATGTCCAGAGATCTAATGGTGGCTAGTGTTGTAGCTTGCTGTGCAAAGCTGGACAAGATCATTATAGACGGTGACCAGGCGGAATTCACGGGCTCCATAGAGCTCAGTTATCCAACTCATTCGAGGCGACCAGTGACCCGTATGCGGAGGCCTTGGGCGTAGCCCAGGACATTTTGGCTAGAGGTATTGGACGTGCAGAGGAAGCAGAGTTCCCCTCCGGAGTGACATTGGTGGCTGCTATGCCCACAGCTGTCCTGGGCACATCAGATCTTCCCACTCCGACCCCGGCAGCGTGCCTCTTCGATGTGACCTCCGTGGTTGCAATGTCCATAGTTGTCCTGGCCGCTGCAGGCCCTTCCGCGCCGCCCTCGACAGCGTGCCCCTCCAAAGTGGCCTTCGTGGCCGAGACATCCACAACTGCCTTGGCCGCTGCAGCCCCTCTCGCAAGTCCTCCGGAAGTCACCTCCGCGGTTGCCTTGGCCACAATTCTGAACGATGTCTCCATTGATGTAGATGGCCATGACGTTGTGACGAAGTGCCATGCTTACGTAGAAATCTTGAAATTTCCTCCATTTTTTTTGGTTAGCCATTGTAAGTATGGAGGTACGTATATTTGTTTTAGAAGGTACGCGTGTTCTAGTGCAGGTGTACTTATGATTCCCGTTCAGGCCACGCAAACGGGACTTACTCTACATTATATTATCGCTATGTATTTACAGTTTTTTTTATTCCCACACTGTTGTTAAAACATAAACTATTTACAATGAGTGGTGTTAATCTTTCAATACATTTTATAATTCTTTTTCCTTCATAATTATATTTTCATGCACGTAGTCACTCCTTAAACCTTGATTTGACAATTACATTGACAATGTCTATGCCAATGAATACTCTTTGCTAAAATGAAAAATCTCATATATGATGGAAGGCTTGGGGTTGGATGGAAGGCCGGCTACATTTTCCTTGAACCTGGCCCCAACTCTTTGATCCGATTGAGGATAATGTAAAGCATTAATGTTGGACTGAATGATAAAAGGAGGAGGGAAATCGCAAGGGACAACTAATAAAAGCAAAGAAGGAATCAAATGTTTACATATTTAGGCAAATTTATAAATAATACACAATTATTAAAATAAGGGATAATCCAAGAAAACAATTTAGAATTAAAATATGAAAAAAGTAAGATAATAATTACAAAAACACAAAAAAAAATGAGAGGGAGAAGAAAAGGGACATTATAAATTATTTTTAAAAAATAAAAAAAGGTGAATAAAGAATAGAGTGAGAGGGAGAATATGGAAGAGAGGGAGAGTGATGGAGAAGTTTTTTTTGGTACTTATTTATTTTATATAATGTAATTATTGAAATGTTCGAGCTATCCTTCACAAAATTAAATCAGAATTGAAAAAGAGATGGAGAGGGGTGATCCCATTTGAGGGTTAAGTCCAATATGACACTAGTTTAACGAACATAATAGTCCCATAGACATAATAAACCAACATACACAAGGTATATAGAAAGCAGGAGAAATCCCAAAAACATTGCAAGAATAGTCAAGAACTACTATATAGTTCTGTTAAATTGAGAACCTCCTATGACCCACCTGTTCGCCGTCTACCTAGCCTAATGGACGATCGAGACTTATGCCTACCTAATTCACTACATGCTTTGAATCGCCTTTTGGTGTTACTCCCCTCATTTAAGTGAAACGATGGTTGAGATGCTGGATGTAGGAGGCCAGCATTAGCTCTCGCCTTCAAGCTTGAGACCTTGCCCTTCAATTCATTGAGGCCAACCAACACTAGAGGTCCCCGCAAGTCTACGTTCTGAATCGCAAAGTCATGGAGATCAGACCAAGCGGACGTGATATCCGCCATTTGTTTTTGCGGATTCAATGTGTCAATGTCTCTGGCATTTTTACATTGGGTCTGTATTGCGCCGTGCACTCTGCCCGCCTTAGGAGGATCTAGGCCAGCAAGAATTCCTCCCACAGCAATGGTACCCCATAGAGTTCCAGCGTACCGTAAAATAGCCACGTCCTACACTCCGACATTGATAAGCTTAAACACCTTCACAACATGTTTGCAAATGTTCCCCCGCATCCCCAAAGGACACGTACAACGAGCCCAGTCTGTGTTAGGGTTTGCCACCATCCAAACCATTGGGAAGTTTGTCTGACTGGCCACGTACGCAATGTCTTGGTCCAAGTCCATGAAGACATGCCCGTCCGGAATCTCCCTAGCCCGGATGACGGCGCTAGACACCATACCTTCAGCCTTTTCGTTCTTGATAAAACCGAAGAGCTTGCACTGAACTGCGTACCAATAGTGAGTGAGGACATCCTTGACCAAGTGGTGTATCAACTAGTCCACGCGATGGCCGTTAAACTTCTGCCTTGAAGTAGACGATATGGACTTCAGATTAGCATGATAGCTCTCCACAACGGCGTTTGTATCCAGGATTGTTCGGCCGTCCGTCCGTCCGGTAGTGTCCGTCCGTCCGATAAAGGCTGTTGTTCGTCCGATAAGGGTCAACCCTAGTTTGACCATGACTCGAGGTAAATCAATTTACTCACTGCCACGAAGGCGACTACGTGGCTGACACGTCGTCAACAGGGTCGCGCGCGTACGGACAGGGGGCGGGCGCGTGAAGGGGTCGGGCGCATACTGAAGGGGCCGGGCGCGTGCGGATATGGGCTGGGCGCGCACTGAAGGGGCCGGACGCATACAGGGGAGGACCGGGCGCGTACCGTGTTGGGCCGGGCGCGTACAGGGGTGGACCGGGCGCGTACTGTGAGGGGCTTGGCGCGTGCAGGGAGGACTGCGCGCGTAACGCAAGTGTCCGGGCGCGCGCGGTGAAGGGCCGGGCGCATACTTGGAGGGGCTGGCGCGTCCGGCCAAGGTCGCGCGCGTTCGTAGAGGGGCTGCGCGCGTTCGTGGGGAGGACTGGGCGCGTTCGTGGAGGGGGCTGGGCCTGGCGCGTGGCCTTTGGGATCCATCGCGTACGGATATTGAATTTAGGGGTCGCGCGCGCTCTCTCACTTCTTAACATGCATGAGCTTCATATCGCAATGTGTATGAAAAATGTTAATCTTATATTTATCACGAGATGGGCAAAAAGCACCGTTACATCACAATGCTAGTACGTATTGCAAAATGATCAACAATTGAAACCTTCACTATCAATACGCTAAGTCAAAATATCTATATCTCATAGCGGAAGCAAGCGTCCGGAACTTCAAAGTTGAATGGTTTAGCCATTAGCTCGTCAACCACTTTGCAGAGTGTTGGACGTTTGAGGGGATCTCGCTCCAGTAATTTCTCGATCTTCACTTGAAAAGCTGCGTAGTTGACGGTTGATTTGAAGAATGTTGAGTCAGATTCTTTCTCCCAAATCGCTCTAGCCATCCACCCAATGGAGTACGAATCGGCGAGCTGTGTGTATTGGTGACGCCGCTGCATCACATCCAATGCCGTTTCCTAATCTTGTGGGCCGAATTTGTAAAACAACTCTGGAGCTACCCAATGTCGTCTACGGTGTTGATTGTCCAGCTCCGTGTCTGTCCGAAATCCATATTTTGATGGCTCTTTGTGTGATACTCGGCTCGCAATTCCCCAATCACAAACGCCTATGAAGACGGATCCTGGTTTCTCTGGAGGAAAGTGGAGAAGCACGTTTGTGGGAGCGATGTCATTGTGAATGACATTTGCCTTGTGGACTTGGGCCATGGTGCACATCAAAGCCCAGGCAAGTCTTGCTCTATTCTTCCGGAAGGCTAAGATTTGTGTTGTATCCTCCGCCAAAATATATGGAGCTGAAAGGATTGAGTTGCTCGAAGCCGCCGGATTTGCCTTTGAATCGACGGTTTTAAAATGGGCCCAACTACCACCATTCCACCACAATGTGTACGCCTCCATATTCTTTGTATTCACCGCCCAAAACTTTAAAACTCCTGGGTGTGCAACATGACATATCATGGCCTCGTGAGACCGTTGTCTAAATTTCTCCTTCGGATGAGACGCCGTTGGCATTTTCCCGGCAAACTCCATGTATGCCGAAATGGCTCGCACACCCATGATGCGGACCTTCCGAACCTTTCCGTATCCACCAACGGCGTCATATCCGGAAAGTCCATAAACTCCGATATCTTCTGGAAGAAATTGCACGTTGTGCAACATATGCGCCTCCATGGCTGACTTCATCGCTTGTTCATTCCAAGGCATACCTCTCGTACGAGAGCTTGAAAACCTGCCGATGGTGGTCTTCACACCTTCGAGGAACTTGCGGAGTTCTAAGTCTCGTGGCTGATGTTGGCTCCCGCGAGGTTTTTTCACCTCACAATCAAATACATGCGATGCATTACTCATACATTGAGTGATTACTCTCTCCATGAATGAGGCATAGTGATACATGCCATATGCATCCTTGAACGATTCAGAACTCTCCAGAGCGCGCTCGAATTTCGACTGGAGGTCGGCCTATAAGCACATGATTCCTGGCTCTCCCTTCTCCAAATAAACTTGACGGAATCGCACCACGTCAGTTTCACACCATCGACGGTAGTATTGTATTGCCACACCTCGAAGAAATGCGATATACTCCTTTGGTGGATAACCGGCATCATTCTCGTGCGCAGACATTTTTTGCTTCGCCCTCTTCGACGGTGCCTTCGGTGCATCGGAAGGATTGCGGCTCGACTCCGCAACGCTAGTAGATGGAAGCTCCGATGCATCTGGAGCATCTAAATCAACATACGCGGGCCGCTTCCCAGTATTACAATCAGTGGCCATTGCAATAATCACAACGCTACACAAACTATAATTTTATAAAAAAAATCAAAACCTCCCCCGGACCCAATGTGTGGTGGCCCCCCTCTTAGTTCCTAGCAAAGTACAAATAGTACTAGGACAAGAGCCACTTGAGAGGAGCCTATGTGATTGATATTAGAATCTGTTCCATTTATAGTGAAATGGAAAACCCTGGCCGCGCATGCGCGTCTGCATGCGCCTGACCAAGACGCCACGCGCCCGGCCCTCCAGTGACGCGCCCGGCCCTCCAGCGTACGCGCCCGGCCCTCCAGAGAACGCGCCCGGCCCTCCAGCGAACGCGCCCGGCCCTCCAGCGAATAGAGCCTGTTCCCCACGAATAGAGCCTGTTCCCCCACGAATAGAGCATGTTCCCCCACGAATAGAGCCTGTTCCCCCACGAATAGAGCCTGTTCCCGCCAGGATAGAGCTCGTTCCCGCCAGGATAGAGCCCGTTTCCGCACGCGCCCAGTCCGTTTCCATTCGCACCCGGCTTGTTCCCGCACGCGCCCGACCCCAATGTTCACGCGCCCGACCGTGGATCCTACGCGCGAGGCCCCAAATTCTACGCCCGAGACCCCGAAACGTACGCGCGAGACCCCAGCGTATGCGCTCGGTCCCCATACGGCATGCGCGCGTTCCCCATGTGGCGTGCGCGCCCGACCCACTAGTATAAATAGTCGCGCGCGCCCAGCCCATCTCACAAACTCCAATTGGAAATCGTGGCCTTCAACTATCTTTTTAAGGTGGCTGATTGCGTAATCTTCGATTGGGGCTCGAGATTTGCATACATCCATGCGACATATTGCATCACCGCATCGATCACCGTTCTATTAATTAACATTGCTACCTTGGATTATTTTGAAATCCAAGGTGGTGATTTTTGTTAGTTTTTTTTTCCGATAGAGCTTAGCGTAGTTAACGAACATTTTGGTAGATTTTTTTACAGTGTTCGGCTATGGAGAGTGAGAGTGAGCCGGATGCCCAACAACAGCCACCAATGTCCACCGCGCAGAGGAAGAGGGAGAAAGACAGAGATAGGGCGAGGCACGAGAAGCTCCAGAAGAAGCGGATGCACGTGTTCAACAATCCAGCGAAGATTGCATTCGTGGGTTGGCAAGATGAGCCATCGCCGTGGTCGTCTGTCACTTGCGAGGATTACATCGAGTGGTGCCATTTGTCGAAGATGTTTTCTCCACATCGCCATTTAATAAATCGTCGCGCAAACAAGGCGAATTTGAAGTATTGCATCAATGAGGCGTTTCGAGCTCGTGCCCTCCAAGTTCACGGTTCACCAATACTTACACGAGCTCGAATTCATGCCCCGCAATGATTGTCCCCTCTATCTCGCTCGCATGGTATATGCGGAGGTCATTCTCAATAAGCGAGTGGATTGGAGGACTGTGCGGAAAACTCCCAAAATGCCGAGGGTGTGGATGCATGCTGATGTGCCTAAGGATCAACATCCAGTATTTCCTTTTACGGCACTAGGGCCACAG